>WOFM01000365.1:701885-738669 GCA_011428145.1 Ericerus pela | reverse complement strand
ATTGCAGGGGAATTTAGATACGCTGTTTTTACATCGTATTGAACCATTTCTAGATCATATTTATTGACTATCGATAGGAACCATCTTACTAACTAAATTGGAATAACAGGGGCTAATACTTGTCCTAACTCATATTCGGTTCTATCCTTGTAGCCCCTAGCAACTAATCTTGCTTTTGGTTGGTGGTATCCTTCGTCGTTTGGTTTTGTTACAAAAACCCATCTTGTATCTATTGTTTTTAATGATTTATCGTAATCTTTTTCTTCCCAAACATCCATTTCCCCCAGTAAAATAAATTCATCTTCAATAGCTTTCATCCATTCTTTTCTGAATGGGTTGTTTTTGACATCTTTATAGCATGTTGGTATACAGTCTTCGATCCACCTATTATCTATAGTTTTTGTAATGTTAAAAGTATTTATGTTGACTAAATTTTTTACAAAATTTGCTGGTTTGAGTACCAGTTCTTGTTCACAATTTTTTATGTTTGATATATTTTTATTTTCGTCAAATTTAGCATCACAAGATATATTAAATTTATTTGAGAAGGGATCTCTAATGCAATATCCCGTAGAGGTATATCCCATGAGTATTACCTTTTCCCCTCTTGGTGCAAATTTTGGATCTATTCTCTGTTCATTTTTATTTTTATATTTAGTCGCATTCTGCTGTCGAACCTCGAGTGGAATATGTCTATAAACTAATGATACAAAAATTTTTAAATTATCCAGATTAGGTTTTTTGGCAAAAAAAATTTCGTATGGAGTTTTATATTCTGAATTTACTCTTGTTGGTGATCTATTTATTAAATATGCAGCTGTAGCTATTGCATGTGCCCAATACTTAATATCTAGATAACCATCAATTAGTAAACTTCTTACTCTTTTCATCAAAGTTTGATTTTGACGTTCAGCAATTACATTTAATTCTGGCGAGTAAGGGACTACATTTTCTATTTGTACTCCATTTTCTTCACAAAATTTTACCAATTTTTGATCTGTATATTCCTTCGCATTATCGCATCTTATTTGACTTATTGGTGTTTTAGGGAATTTGTTTTTCATTGAGAGAAAAATATTTTTAAATTCTGTAAATACTTGACTTTTATTTGATATTGGTATTACGAAGGTGTATTTGCTATAATTATTAATGAATGTTAATATATATTTTTGATTAGCTATTGTGGGTGTGAATGGTCCCATAATGTCGGAGGATATAATTTCTAGTCTCCTTTGGGGTTTATTTCTAACATTATTATGGCCTATATGTTGGCTATTTGCTATTTTGCAAATTTCACAATTTATGAAATCATCATCTTTAAAATTAATTGTTTTTGGGATTCCTATTGTGACTTTATGTAAATATCTCATGTATTTTCCATTTAAATGGCCTAGTCGTCTATGCCAAATCATTTTTTCATGATTATTTGTGTTATTTTGAATTATTTCTAATGAATTATCTGAAATATTATTATTTAATTTATTTTTTTTATTATTATTATCATCTTCATTATTATTATTTTCTGTTGTAGTATTATTATTTTCATTACTTTCTTCTAAATTATTATTATTAATGGGTTCTTCTTCCTCTTCTTCTATTTCTAATTCGACCGAAAAGAAATCCCATTCGTCATCATCTTGATTTTGAGTGACGGGCATACATTTTTTTGGTATATTTATGTAATCGTAATTTACCTGAAAGACACCATCAATTTTATAAGATGTAAATAGAATGTTTCCAGTTTCTATGAAATATGTTTGTATTTTTTCTCTTCCCTGGTCCATATGTAATATTCCAGATTCTGTCACTTTAATTCCAGACATAATATCTAATGACAGATCTGGTACATAATGGACTTCTAATAATTCAATTGCTGTTTGAATTTTATTTTTATTTTCTACTAATATTCTCATATTTCCCATATGTGTAGCATATAAATACGTGTCTTTAAGTGCACACTGTAATTTTACTGGAATTTTAAATTTTGTTACATTAATTAATTTTTCTATATTTGATGTGAGATGGACTTCTGCCCCCCCATCAAGTAACATTTTTTTTTTAGTTGTATATAATTTTCATTTTTTGTATTATCTTTAATTAATTTTTTTAAAAGCCAGTCTTCATTGTTGCTGTATTTTTTAATTATGTATGATAATTTTATTGGTCTTTCTTCTTCTTTTTTATCTTTATTTTTTGGTTTTCCTTTATTTTGATCTTTATTTTCAGGTTTATAATCAGGGCATTTATTTTTGTAATGTCCCATTTGGTTACATATGAAACATCTTTCTTCTTTATTATTTTTTCTAGGTGATTGATTATTATTTCTGTTACTATTTTGGTTTTTATTATAATTATTTTGATTATTTTGATTATTATTTTCATTTCTTGGATTATTATTTCTATAATTGTTATTATTATTGTGGCGACTACTGCCACACTACTTCGGCTGATTGCCATTCTCCCTCGATCACCGTCACCCGGCATCGTGGCCGAGTGTATACGGTGTTGGCTTTTGGTGGCGGTGAGCGAGGGGGGTTTTAGGTGTTCGGCCGGTACAGGTTCGAATCCCTGTACCGCCTGAACACCTAAAGTGGTGACCTCGATGTGATCCGGGGGATGGTAATGCACGCCATCTCTCGGACACGTACAAAACCAATAGCCGTGGTGGTACGTCACACCACCAATGCCAGTATGTTACGGCGCTGTAGGGTGTGCGTCACGGTGCGGTGATGAGGGGTGACATCACCACGCGCCAGTGTACATCCCTACCCGCAAGGTGCCTCCGTACTGGTTGTCGTATCATGCTCCGCTATACTGGGGGGGAGTGGTGTGGCGACTACTGCCACACTACTTCGGCTGATTGCCATTCTCCCTCGATCACCATCACCCGGCATCGTGGCCGAGTGTATAAGGTGTCGGCTTTTGGTGGCGGTGAGCGAGGGGGTTTTTAGGTGTTTGGCCAGTACGGGTTCGAATCCCCATACCACCTGAACACCTAAAATTATTATTTCCATTTGTGTTATTATTTCGTCTATAATTATTATTTCTATTCCATCTATTGTCTTTATTATTATTATAATTTGTATTATTATTTTTAAATTTATTCCCATTATTATCGAATTTTTTGTTAGACGATTGGTATTGTAATTTAATTTGTTTATCTCTCATTTTTTGATCACCGTCTTCTTTTAATATTTGTTTGAATACTTCTAAATTTTTTCTATTTTCAGGGAGGTTATCAAATTGCAGGTTTTTCAATTCCTCTTCTTAAGATACTTCCTTCCCTGCATCACGAACTTCTTGTACTAATATGTCCCATTTATTTAAAAAACCTCTTATATTACCACCAGGTGTAAAGCGAAAAGTTGTCCATTTTGATTTTGCCATATTTGCAACTATTTTGGTTTTAGAACCATATGTTATATCTAATTTTTCAAAAATTTGATCTACTGTTTTACATTTCCTAATTTGTTTTGATATATTATATGTCATTCTTCCATGATAAATGCTTTTACACATTCTTGTTTTTTTAAATATGCTTTAGCAGAGTTCGAAGATGTTCTGTATTGTAAATTATCCATATTTTCAATATAAATTTTTAGTTCAGGGTGTGGGCCAAAAACATCCCAATATCCCGAACCCCTTATTAAAGATATGATCATACGTTTCCAGTCCAAGTAATATTGACCATCAAATATTTTCCCACTTGGACCCTGTATCGGACGTATGGTTTCATCAGCTGGCATAACATAATGTACTTGAGGGTGTGTACTCCCAGAGCCTGATCCTCCATGAGGGGATGGGGTAGTGGTTCTTTCACTTGCCGTATTCATACTTTCTGGAGTACTTGGTAGTGTACTTAGTTCCGACAACTCAATTTTGAAAAGAAATAATAAAATTTATTTTCAAGAAAAAAAAAATTAATTGCAAAAAAAATTTTATTCTATTTTTGGAGAAAAAAAAAATTTATTTTTTAATTAATAATTATTTTTATTTGAATTATTAATTTTTGTAATATTATACGTGTATATATTTGTATTTTAAAATATGAGAGAAGAAAAAAAAAATTTCAACTGAGAATATATTTTAAAATTAAACTTGAAGAAGTCTTGTTTAAATTTGAATCCTTGTGAATGTCTATAACAAAGGATCAATCGAAAATTATTTTTGAATGCTATCTGTAATATTTTATTGTAATAAATTTTCAAGTTTATGCATTAGTATTTTGAAGAAAGAAATTTTGTGACATGAAATTTCACAAGTAAACTTGTCCTATATGACAAAGGATTTTTTCTTTTATGACAATAAGTTGTTAAAACATGAAATTTGTTCAATTATGAAAATATTTTGCTTGTTAATATTATATTATATATTTTAATTTTCGTAATTTTACGTATTTTTAAAGAGGATTTTCTCTCTCGAAATTTTCAAGAAAAATTCTGAAGGATTCTATCGAGTCCAAAGCTTGAATACTGAAAATATTCTTTGAAATTTCTATGAATTTTGCGACTTCGATACCTCTTTTATAGTGGATTATTCCATTAACATTTACTGAGAAGGTTTCTAAAACTATTTCTCCCGAAAATGTTTTCCAGAATGGAAATTCAATTAAGTTGATTCTTACGTCTGTTATTTTTTCGTATTCAAAAGTATTTAATAATTTTTTATAATCTTTTTCTTTAATTTTTATTGTTCCTTCGCAGTTTGATGTGCAATTAGCAATTTGTTTCCAAAACCTTATCATTCGTAACCTGCTTTATTCGAACTTATTTTTAAGCTTAATCATCCTGTGAAATTTCACTTGATTTTTACCGAACTAAAGGGGGTTCTTGAAATTAGGCATTTTGGAAATTGAAGGAAAAAAAAATCTCAAAGAGAAAAAAATTTTTTATATAACTAATTTTGCTCAATATCCCACAAAATCACTGAATATATCCCATCGTTTTCCGCAATAGTAAATGAAATATATAACTTGAAAGTATCGAAAATTACATTACCCGTAATCTGCTGAATTCCGTTGAATATTTCCCAGTTGAGTTCGTGAGTAATAGGCGTTTTCCCGTGAGCAGTACTTGGATCAATCTCAGGTTGTTTTTGGAGAATTTCAGTCTTGGCAGCATACAAATTGGTTGAATCAGCAACACTTGATCGACGAAATTTCGATGATAATTTTTTTTAGCAGATAATGGCGTTCGAAGATTACAATAATTGAGTTCAACGTAACAGCAATCTCTGATTTTTGAACTTTTTGATGAATCACCTTGCTGTAACAGACGATCCAGGTCCAAAGTAATCTGCAATCCCACGGTGAAAATCCTTTTTGTTTCACCTCACCACAAAAAGACGATCCAGTATTTTTCGGAAGATGATTAAAATGGCGTTAAATTATTTTGGCGCCAATGTAGTTCAAATTGACCTTGAATAATTTTCAATGAACTTTTCGAAAAATTAAACGAAAAAAAAAATTCACTGAGTTAACAACTCATGAATTAAAATATACTTCGTAAAAAATTAACTTTTAACGAAATTAAAAGCTTATAGTTCCTTAAACTTTTGGATACTATAGCAAAAAAAAAAAAAAAAAATGAAAGATTAAGTATCACTCTGTACTAACTATTCAGGAATCGCAGCTCTGCCTATCATGAAGTGAGGTTGAAATCCAAGGAAAGAAACAAGTTAGTTAGAGATACTATAATGCAATGATTTAAAGTACAATTTACAAGTTTGAGGAAGATGAACGATCTCCCTCCATTACGAGACTAAAGTTTGAGTGGGAAATGAGTTTCAGCATTCTTGGGTGAACGAATGAAAAAAGTCGTGTTTGTTCGCACAACCTGAATATTGTTAGTACGCGTTATCGAGAGTAGTTGCGCTAAGTGTTAGTAAACGAGTGCCGGTGGAGTGTAAAACAACAATTTTAAAGTGAAATTTAAGGCCCATATTCACAAACGTCACTTTAACCTCCCTTCCCTTAAAAATGACTTTTGGCACAATTTTGTATTTAAGAGTGCGGTAACATTTTATTTTTGCATTGGAACTCTCATAAGAGATACAATGTTCCCATATTTATAAGTACGAAATTGTGTAAAAAACTTTTTTAAAGTGAAATTAAAGTGACGTTTTTGAATATGGACCTAAGTGAAGGGAGGTTAAAGTGACGTTTGTAAATATTGGCCATAGTTGGTATCGCTTCCCTTGACTTTGACAAGCTCCATTCGATTTGGATCCATCATCAATCGTATAGGTACTATTTTCCATTCTTGGTTTTATTGGACACTGGCGGTTAGTCATTTTGTCTGGTATTTGCTGAAGGATATTGAAAATCACATGAAAATGGGGAAGAGCCAAGGGGCTGGCCCGTCGCCATCATTGATGTCTCCCACCTTGAATTTGCCAATTACACGTCAAATCAGTTGGGAGTCTTAGAGAAAACCGAAGGCACCGCTATTTTGAATCAAGAATGAGACGGTAGTTGGTCTCAAATCAGCAAGTAGACAACCTTCAAGACCTACATCACACAGAATTCTTTACTCACTTCGGAACTATTATGTTTCAAAGTTTCAGTTAAAACAAAAATAGAAAATCTCTTCACCACTCTTCGTTTGTATAGACACATACTATCATGTGACCCCATTACACAAAGAATGAAGGGAAGGTAAATTGTAATTTTTTCAGTTAATTAATTCAAGAGTAAACAGTATATAATGCCGCTAATATTGATGTTCAGAATTAACTCTCCCAACAGATACTTTGACTGAATAATTAATCGGTCATGGCAGTACAGACAAAGAAAATACTAACCTTAAAAAAACATTGTCAATTTTATTTATCGACAACAGTTACAAAGTATTCAGTTTTTGGAATTAGATAAAATTTGGTTATTACATTCAGTACTTTTGGATGAAAAAAAATTATATACATTAAAGATACATGCGAAATATATGAGAAACTGTCTCTCTGTTAATAAGCACACGCCCCCATGGCGTCAAACTTTTCCCATACTCAGCATATAAAAATGGCCCTAATATAACTCGGCCAATTAAGACGTCTTTCTTCAAAAATCCTCGTATTTTCACACTGACAACGATAAAAGAATTCTGCAATGCGCTCGAATCAATCTTCAAATCTACGGTGAATCGATAGCGAACTTGTTGAGTCGCGCTAACATAGGGTGAATAAATTTCTTTGACCTTTCTTCCCGAGTGATGCTGCGTTAATTTCAAATAACTTTTGCATTTCCCTGAAGACAAAATTCAAAAATTAGACTAAAAATGGAGAAATTCAAACAAAATATGGGAGTTTACAATAGGGCAAATGATATAATTACCAGAAAATAATGGGAGGTTGTAAGCTTCGTCTATGAATATATTTAAAAATTCTGAATGTTGGTTGAAATTTAAGACGATTTTTATACTTCCAGCTTGAATATCAGGCTAAATTTAAACAAGGGCGAATTAATTTTTTAGTCATCGTGAGAAAGCATACCAAAAAAAAAAAAAAAAAAATAGAAAAATAATTAACTCAAACATGAAATAAAATATTTACATTCAACAGCAAGGCGTCACTTAATATTATACAAAGGATTGATTAATTTTAAATATACGGAGACGTACCAACGACTGTCTGTACAATTTCATAGCGTGAGACTTTTGTTCATTATTTAGAGCATCCTCGACGTAGAACAATGCATGGCCAACAGCATCATACTTTCCCAGGAATTCAGAATCATAGACTGATATACTGTAACAGATGACAGCTTCCAATCAAATGGTTGAAGGAGAGAATTTTATACTAAAATTATTCCTTACTCGTAGTTAAGCCTGCTTTTGCCAGCCAGTACTGAGTGAAGAACAAAATTTTCTCAAATTGAAATGAAAAGGGAACACTAATACAACAGAACTCGAGTACAAAGTAAATATGACTATATGTTTGTCTGTATGATAAATAAATGATGACGGAAATCCGAACATGTCTTAATTTTATACAATAAACTAGCCTTTGGGTCCGGCTTGGCACGGGTGAAAAAATTGGAAGAATGAAAGAAAATCTCAGCCGCAAGTATTTTTACCCACACAGACACATAATATTGTACGGCAAAAACACCAAAGTTGACGAACAAAAAAAATAAAATTGAATAAACAAAATCGGAACCACATATTATATGTTGGTAACTGGTACACGCACACAGTCATACAAGCAACTTGCGGAATCTTCTTTTCAAAGATAAATCAAATTCAATCCTACAAATTTTCCAGTTTATTAATTTTAAACCTGCAGCCGAGGATTAGGACAATTAATTTAATCAAAGATTTATTTAAATCGCTTCAGCGGTTTTGCAGTTAACTTGTGACAAAAAAAAAATTGACGAAAAGAAAAAAAGAAAACGACCATTTACCGCAAGACTTTCTTCGTAGGATCTTTCACGCTAAAAAGAAAACATTCGTTAAGATCCAGCGTGGAGTGAGCTGGAACTGTTTTGCTATATTTTACATTTTTTTCGTGGGGAACCATCGCTAATTTCACAATGCAATCGTATTTTGAGCGATCGACTCCTTTCGGCGCAAGCCCTTCAATTTTTTCAATTCGGATCGATAATCTGTAGCACAAAAATACTTCAACGATACAGCGTACAGGATAAAAATGAAATTAATACAGAATACTGGTAATTCCACTGTTTCTAACTTTCTGTTGATATTGTTGTACGAAGCAAGAAAGTGAATGGCTCCATTGGGCAGGTCAATGAATCCATTATCATTCACAAAATCCTCCATGGACTTCCATGCCCTATTAACAGCCTCCATTGATTTGGACAAATGAGTGTTACCATATAATGATGCATCCAATCCGTACTTTCGTGCGACATTATCTGTGCTTTTTACACTTTGGTCACTTTCATTATCCGATGTACAATTGACATTCTGCTCAAAGAATTTTAAAAACAAGAATAAAAGTAATTAGTAAGGATAAATTTCCACGAAATAAAATAAATTTTAAATTACCAACCAACATACTCTGCGATTTCAACCAGTTATTGGACGTCTGCGGACTTGATGAAAGGCTCTTAACTTCTCTATCTCGATTGGACAATGTATTAGATGCAACATTATTAGACGTATCTTCCATACTGTCCATCTTTGCAGTTTAACATGTAAATAAAATTAATGACGGTGGATATTTTTGATAAATTATCAGAGAACAATTTCATTTCATAGAGGACACAAGCATTCAATTATAACCAAGGCAATGCTTCTCTTTTAAATGAGGATACAATTTCCTTTAGCTCCCACGCCAATGCACCCATAATATTGGCTAAGGGTATCACATTCAATTCAAAACCTTATAAAAACGGCAAAACTTCAGCGATCTACTTTAAATATGAGAAAAAAAATCTTACAACTAAATTAGGTGGATCTGCCACGGTTATAGTGGGAAGCATCATCATACTGACACTCGCGAGGGATTGAAAAGATGTAGGATTTTTAGTTGTTTCTCGCTTCGTTTTCATCAATACTTTTCCCCAATGACCACGTTTTTTTATGACTGGACTACCCTGGGGAGTGCGAGCAATGGATTCCTCCAAATCACTGGCCGTTTCTGAAAAAATACAATAACAAAAAACACCAAATAGGGCAAATAATGAATTTCTTATTAAATTTAAACACTCAATAGATAATTACCATTTTCTAAATTTGACAAAGCATGAATGTGTCGACTAGACCATGGTGTATTATTTTTGTTCGCAGTCCCTTGTGGTTTGTCTGCTGACAAAATTGCTTCATAGTCACTGTGCGCACCATCGTCATCATGTGACACATCTCGACCAAAACTAAAACAAATAGATTCGCTTCAATGATTATACAGGACTCGGAAAGACATACAAAAACAGGCTAAGGAGGCCATTTTACCTCGTAACTTTATGGATGGTATAAAATTCATCATTTCGTTTACTACGATTAGATGGTGAACTGTTAGCTAGAAGATGTTTTGAATCCTTGCCCGAGTTGCGACCAAAACCAAAGCAGCAAAGACATAAACGAAAAATCATCATTTACATTAGTAATTCCATCTGAAAATAAAAACACAAAATGAGTACAAATAACAGCATGTGAGAGAGAAAGAAGCGAATAATTGCTTCAAACACTATGAAAAAACTTAGTTAATTATGTTGAGGAACGAAACTTCTCGAATCGTTTTCGTAAATTCTCGGTAAGATTTTGTAGTATCTTCATTTTGTGAGATACAATACGCGCAAACCTTGAATAAATACAAAATATAAAATTCAACATCGAGCTCTTTGAAACACGAGAAACTAGAGCAGGTGTTCAGTTCAACTGTGTCAATAGAATGTTAATACGTATTTTTATTTTTCATGTACTCAACCCACATTTGACTATCAATCGTGTATAACATTTAAAGAAAATGAATGTACAATCTCCCTCATAAAGGATACAAAACACAACTCATGCATATTCAAATTGACTGATAATGGAATACTGCGGTTACGATATTTACTTTGCAAGAAAAACGTCAGTCAAACATTTGTCCATGAATTTATCTCGATCATATGGGAAGTAAGTCGATTTTTTTTTCCAAGATACGATCTTTCCAAAGTTCTTTTGAAAAAATTCTCAGTCAAAATTCTCGCCAGATAGGTAAATTAGGAGACATCGTTAAAATTTCAAAGTAAAGATTGTTCAAAATGGATTAATTACTATATTTTATGCGATACAATATTTTTGAAAATTTGTTAAAACTTTCAACCGCATGAGAATATAAAATATAATAAAAAAAATCCTCCTCCACCTCAACCACATAAAATTAATTTGAATGACAAACCAAATTTTCCCAGTTTTCTAAGTATAACAAGTTTATAATCTATTTTTCAAATAATACATAATACCTAGTAAAAAAAAAAAAAAAAAAAACTGCGTCAATTTGAATGAGTGATATGCCCAAATTTATGACAATAGTATTTCAATTTTTAAATTCTCATTTTCTTCAATTACACCCCTCTAATTTTGTAATTTTCAAATGTGAATAGCCAAGGACATTCTCCGAATGGTCAGGAACATTTTGAGCCTACTTTCATTCAAACTTATAAAGTAACACTTGTACCGAGCGAACAAAATTCCGTTAGTTCTGGAGATAGACATACCAATCGTACAACCTCCTCCGTATGCAGTCGGTAAAAAAATAGTTATTGCAGAAGAACAATATCCAATGAACTCTAAATGGACTACACTCATTTTGAGGAATAGGGAATAATAAAAAAAATCAATAATTAGTAGCGACTTTTAATAGAAGAAATTTTTAAATCTTTCTTTCTTCAACAAATATTCAAATAAGGCATGAGGTACCACCAAAATTTTATACGGTAATGCACTCTATACAAGAAATTTTTGAATCGAGCTCATTTTCACCCACCGTTTCAATTATCAACCAAAGAAAACTTACTGTTTTCCTGTCACTGAAAAAAATTATGAATAAACGATTTCAACTTGAAATTGATGATGAAAAATTACGTCCAAAATGTTTCGAAACTGCAATCTTCAAATTCAACTGTCTCGAATATTTGATTTTAAAAACACTACCAATCCCCATAAAAAAGGACTGAGAGGCAAGAGAAAATCTAATTGATTTCCCTCATGTAAATTTCACCTACATAAAAAAAACTCGAATGTGAGCATAAAAAAATCTACTCGATGCACATCGCTCCATTCTCAAATCAGTTTTCAGTGGCGTTTCAATTTTACCTGAAAAATACGAAAAGTTACATTAATTTTACAACATTATGAGATTTCTTTTCTGAATTCGAACGAAATGATACGCACATAATTAACTTCTTACCAACAAAATTCTTCCACTAGGAAATTCTCAATAAATGAAAACGCCATTAAAAAAAACAAATTCACGAGAAATAATGTACAAGTATTTGTTTATTCGATATAATAATAAAGCATCGATTAATTTAAGCGGACCAATTCTGACCATACAAATCAAAAATATTAAACGAAAGAAAAAATAAAATAATAAATTAAATTTTACGGCTAATCAAATTTCATTCAATGTAAATTCGTAAAACAAAAGATCTAATGAAAACAAACCGGATAACATTGAAAACTTTAGAACCGTAAATCGGTTTTTCTGCCATTTAAACAAAAAAAAAATATATATATTTACTATAAATATGAATAATCCGTACATAAAATACTATCTCGAAAATTTTATTTACACTCGACAAATTTTGAAAGAAAACAAGATTATTTAAAAAAAAAAGAAAAAAACATCAAAAACATAAACAAAGAAGTATTAGAAATTTCGTGTTACTTCTCAAATTTTAAAATCGGTGAGAAATTTTTTATTTACATTTTTCAGTAAGTATTTTTGTTCAGTATTAAGAGAAAAAAAAACGAGAAAATTTGTTGGACGAATATCATCCATAAATGGTAAAGGAATAAAAGGAAAAACTCATTTTTTAGAGAGAAAGATAAAAATATGTATAAATCAGGCCAAAAACTAAAAGAAAAGAAAAAAGTCAACAACGATGTGTTACATAGAAAAAATAAAACTGAAAATAATATCAATTAATTTGCGAGTACATGTTCGCATTTTTAATTTTTTTTTTTTTTTTTAAATCTAAACTAACGCTTCCGAGGCTTAAACGACGACGTCGGTTCTGAACGAATTAAACGGCTTACGGTTCTTAATACGGCGCGTAACGACTAGAAGACCGAGACGATCCATCTCTGATACAAAATAAAGAAACAAAAAACGAATTTAATACGATTCACGATTCAGATCAAGGATGTGTTCAGAAATTACTTAAAACCGTCGTTACCATTCGGTAACACTCAAGAGTTTTTTTTTTTTACATTTAATGAGCAACGCTTATTCACTTCGAAGATCATTTATACGACACTCACGGTCAATTGAAATGTTATCATCATCCACATAAGAATCGTTCAGTGTTTCTCCCTCGAACATTTGCTATGAAATGATTTATTAAATTATCGAATAAGAATTTCTGAACGCACCCCAGCACGTAGGTATAAACGGAAACATTGAAGATAATGGAGACTATTCGACGCTTCACTAAGTTTCTTTAATACTTGTCAATAGCCAAATGAAGAATAAATAAATAAAAGAAAGAATAAAAAAAAGATATGCAATATGAATATAGTTACATGCAATTTCTCATTTGCAACGCGAACGTTAACTGACACTAAATAATTATTCTCAAAGTCGAATTAATGATACAAGAGCTAGTAAAAAAAATCAAATGACCTGCCTATCCAAATGCTCGTATCACAGGTGCAGAAGAGAATATCAATATATTTGGTCCAGTCTTCTCTTCGCAGCTACTTAATGACAAAGGTAAATCAATTGCAATTAACAAAATGCACTCACACCTACTCCAAATAATATTATATAAGATTGAAATTCATCGCGGTTTAGTCACCAAATTTGAACCAATGAATGTACAGCATATAGTTTATGAATACGGCTATATATCAAGTACTATATAAGTTTGAGGATGAAGCCTCATTGACACATAGCTAGTTTTCGAGCTACTACTCAGCTACTTGGGACACTATTGCGCTAATAATTCAAGTCACCACGCCGTTTAAGACGTTAAAAGCAAACTTCAACTTGGCGGATAGTCGCTAAAAAATTTCACATGGGGAAACGGCTTAAATGGCATAATAACTTAAACTATAAGCGGAATAATACGCGAAGTAGTTGGCTAGTGGCTTGAAAACTAACCGTGTGTGAACAAGGCTTAAGCAAAACTTAACATTAAATTCTCTGCTCCGATAACCTATACTTGATGATGGTCAAACGAAACAATTCATATAATTAATTTTGTTTCAAGTTAATTCAACCAAAAAAATTACTTGAAACGTTCAAGAAATAGCTGAAAATTGAAATTTAATTTCACACTAATATTTAAATTTACAGTACTTATGACGGAGGTCTGTGATATAAAATATACGGTATTCAAAACTAATTTTAATCGGAAGTGAATTTTATGATTTTTTCGGCCAATTTTTTTCCAACATAATTCATACTATAAACCGACAGAATGATTTTAATTTAGAACAGGCAGCGTTTTATATATCATGTTTGATTTACCTTAGTCAATGTGCAGAAAAAATGTAAGTAATGTAGCCAGAATTTCTAGCAAGGTTGCTCACACGGTGTTCGATCGGCTATCAGAGGCACAGGACACGATTTTATTTTTTCGTTACACGAGATATCAGGACGATAATACAGGCAGAATTATACATAAGCCCGAGAAAAAAGTTTTTTGTCACTTTCAAATATTACACATGTGAACATGTGTAGAAGTCACTAAACAGCATGAAAAAACTACCAGAAATGAAATCGATAATCGTTACAACGATCGAAAGATAACACGCAAAAACGTCGGGTCGAACGATGGCGATACAAGAATAAGGAATGAGGATTGGGCTTACGATGAAAACCGTTTGAAATTTAACGTCCGAAGAATACACACGAAAGGGACAAGCTTAATGACTTGAAATCAGGGTTGACCATGGTACGGTCAAGACAGCGCACGAGGTTTCACGACAGACCGTACGCGAGAACCGACGAAAATACGAATGAAAACTTAAAGATACTAAGTAATAACAAAAGTAACGGATCACAGGAAATAAAATGATCGCATAATAAAATTAAGAATTCGAACGATCTGAGACTTGACGATGTCCGAAAGACATTGGTTCGCAGCTTACAAATATTGTAATCGAGTTTGTAACGATTTCGAGTAACGAGCAAAACATGATAATAAATCAATAATTTTCATGGGAACATTAAAAAAAAAATCAGTCATTTCAACCTCAATGATAAATGGTAATCGCACGCAACATGTAAGGTTGCATCCCTATTTTTGAGACTTTGCGTAAATTTAACACAGATAAAAAATTAAAAATACAACAAATTAGTAACACAAAATTCTAAAAACGAAATATGATAAAGAAAAAAAAATGCAAGGAATGGATAATTTTTTGATTATAAAGTTACGCAAATCATACTTCATGTACAACGTGTTTCAAAAAAAAAAAAAAGCAAGACTCGAGCTGCCGACAATGAAGTAGATATTAAAGTCAAAATTTGCTAGAAACTATAAAATTAGTTTTTCAAGTTCGAGAAAATGAAGGATAATTTTCGAATTGGTAGTAAATATTGAAGTTTTTGAATTGTTTACAAGATACAAAGCTACCTCAACGATCATAACAGATCAATTTTTCTGACACACGTCGTGCATTGAAGAGTTACCGCAAATGAAAACAAGAAAAAAAAAGATAAACAAAATAAAAAATATAAATTCAAAATTATACAAAATAATGTTTATAAAAAAAAAAAAAGAAGGGGGAAAAGAGAAACAATTTTTGGACCTTACATAAATGAAACGAATAACAAAAACACGTATCATTAAATTAATGATGGTATGAGACAGCTTACCGTCTTTCGCTACGACGATCGTCAGTATGAGTGGCAGCAGCAGTACGTGATATAGCGTTAGCATAATCTTCATACGCAGCAGCAGCAGCTGCGACCCTAAAATGTTACAAGAAATTTTTGAGATACAACTATCACACATGATGCGAATTTAGATACATTTCGCGGGAAAACAGGACAAAACAAACCTTCCATCAACTGCATAAGGATCTACAGTAGTTCCTGAAGAAACAGCGGCGGCTGCTGATGCAGCATAATCACCATAACCGTGCCTGAAGTAAATAATAAATCAGTAAATCGAATAAAAAATTAAATCGCAAGATAAAATCAACATGAGAGATTGTTATTAAACGGTGGCATTTGTATTGTTGGTGAGGAAGAGGCTGTTTCCATTGGTGGATAGATCATAATCATAATCATAATCAGAATAATAATAATAATAATTAATAATAATAATTAATAATAATAATAATAATAATAATAATAATATAGTGAGAACTGTTTCGTCGAGAAAAGGAAATGGATAAAAACGTCAGTAATTAATAATAACACGAATTTTTATGATTACACCTCATCCGCATCGCCCCAAAACTTTTAAGGAGATGAAAGCCTCCAAATTGATAATGGATCAATTTAATGTACATGTATCAGAGCTAAGGTGAGAGAAATTGTTTAGGAAAATATTCATTAATGTAACAGTAAACTGAAGGAATTTTGAAAAAGTTTTTGATATAATATTAATTAAATGGCTGACAGAATTTTTGATAAAAAATAAAAGCAATGATAGGAATTTAGAGTAATACAAGCAAGTAACTTCTAAGAACAGATATTCTTGAAAATTTTTTTCATATTCTCTAAGGTAAGTAACTTGAAGAGTGAATCTTTCAGAGGGAACGTATAAGATATTGAAAAATATAGCGAAGCACTAACTCACTATTAATTTTATAAAACTCACCGAAACAGAGCTGCGAAGCCTAAGCTTAATAAAATGACAAAAATAAATTAGGTTCAGGATGAAAATTGAATGTAATGCCGAGATATATTCCCCTAAACGGTGGCATTTCGTAACCAACATACACAAATAAAAATTCACAAATGAAATTAACAATATGACAAATTCATCATTATTTTCCTATAATTTTTATATTATTACCATCAATAAGCTACCACTTTTAACAGATACAAACCGTGCTTATAAATCAATCCTAGTAAATTTTAGAACTTGAAATTTGAGTGCCAGCCATACTTTTTCGTATTTATTCTAAAAAATTACATGTGACTCGATACGAAAAATTTATCCTTTTCGGACGAAAATTAAATTTTCTGAAGCGCAAAATTGCTGAAATATTCGACTTTTCACTCATTGGATTTTGATCAAAAAGTGTTTTCGAACATTCCACTTTAAAAAATTTATAAAAACCTACCGGAATTTTCATAATACTGAAAAATATACTTTAATACTTTATAACTAATAATTTCTTCATCATGAATTATGATCATCATATCTTAGTTTAATTAGGAACGTTTGTTTTTTCGATCCATATATTTTTAAATCTGAAAATTCTGCGAATAATGTCAAAAACTTGGCAGAAGAAAATCAATACATTGAACTAAGAAGCCAATGTTGTGCAATTTATTTTTTATTTTTGTAAATTATAAAATAACCTGAAGTTGAAATAATAAGGCTTCGCAACTCTCATAAGGCGTGAAGTTTATTTTTTAACTGATTACTCTTATCGGTCATTACTATTTGTTAATTTTTTTCCGCTCAAATCTAACGTGAAAACATTTGAATCTACAAAATATGAATGAATTTTTCCTATTCTGACACAAAAAGTAGATGATTTTAAAAATGAACTTGGTTTTTGGATATTTATTTCCAGACGAAATGAGGACTTCGAGAGGAAACCGACCACGGAAATTGGTTGAAAACCGAAACCAACGAAAATTAAAAATTTTGAAAATGGGCGTTTCGGAAACAGACAATTCAATTTTTGATTAAGGGGATTCTCGGTTTAATATTAGGAACGTACCAATTCTCATCTGGATACGTATATGTAACAGCTGTCGGATACTGATTGTAAGTTCTTCCATCACTGAAACAAAGTAACTAGTATTTATTCATGACAAACGAAAAGCAGAATTATTTAAGCAGCAAACAAATTATCTCAAAAACGGAAAATATTCTTGACTGAAGCTAATCAAATATCACGAACGTTCATAAGGGAAAACATACAGAGAAAAATTCAGCATTTATCTTCCGAAACCGACAAAAAAATGACACCATTTTTCACAAATATTACACCAAACTCGAGGAGTCACTCACGCTGTGTAATGAGCAGCAACGGCTGCAGCAGTCGCAGCTGCGGAAGCAGCAGCAGCCGAATTCGGCGATCGACGATTAAACGCTTCGTACTCGGCAGCAGTCGGTACTCGAGCAGCTGCTGCAGCAGTGTACGCATCTCTCCTAGCTGCCATTGCAGTGTAATCTTCGTAACGTTCAACAGTAGTTTGGCAATAATGATCGTAATATTCCTATGAATAAAGTAAAAAGTAAAACAAAATCAAATTTCCGATAAACTCTTGAAAACTAAATGGAAACAATTCCAATATAGACGAATTTTTCAACTATGTTTGGATGGGTTAACATAACCTTGATCGCTTAAGCGTTAGAAATGTGAGGCAGATTAAAAGTAACAAATGTCAATTCTATGAAACTGTTCGAAAATATTCAGCCAATTAATATATTGGAACGGCCTTTAAGAGTCTAAATTTTATTTTTTGTTTATTTCATTCAAAAAAAAAATTGTATTCTGTTGGGGAAAAAAACAGATTTGGACTTTTAGAAAAAAAGTGCGGGATTCTCAGCACTTTGAAAAATTAGCTGTTTTATCCGCAAAAATTAAGAATTACTTATCGGTGTTCTATTTGACGAAGTAAAACTAAAAAGAATTCAATCATTCAAAAGTCCCGAAAAACCATATTTGGTACGATACATAAATTCAGATAAGAAGTTCTTTATAGTAAACGGATGCATATGCATACTTTATATTTTTTCATGTCAAAACATTTTTTAAGGTTGTTGTATTTTGTTATTTCAAGTTTTCAGTTTTTTTCTACCAGGCATAAAACTTAAAACATACCCCTCATGATAGAACTCATTGAGAACTTAGAATTCAAATACGAACATTTCAGCCGGAAGGAGAAAATCTAATAATAAAATGATTGCATAATACGAAATGCGCAGATAAAAATTCAAAGCATTTGGTTATCAAAAAAGACAACTAATTTACTTATCAAAAACTGGATGGACTGGCGCACAAGATAATAGTACCATATTACCATGATAGTAATAATTTTATTGAGAAAAGTAACAAGGCATTCATTTATGACAATTCATTTCATAGAATCTACCAGAAAATTCAAGTCATATTGAAGCATGTTGGAATTTCAAATTCCAACTCGTTAATTTTGAATTTCCTAAAGAGTTACTGACATAATATTACAGAAACCCTCCAAAAAAATTGAGAAAAAGTGCCCATTTCAACAAATCTACACTGAAAAAAATTTTACGATCAATATTTTAAATTTTGTTTTACAATATTGATACAATAAACGAAATTCTACTGTACTTTTCAACCCGATAAAACTAGTAATTATTATTATAATCTGTCCATTTTAAGATGATCCCTGACTTTAAGGCTACGTAGCTAATAGTTATACTTTGAATATTATTTCATACAGCAAGAATCAAAAATATGATTAGCGTTATTCATAAATAGCAACTATGCATCAATTCAAACCAATCTATCGGCTAGTCGACGTTTTGTTTAATGCTTGCTAGGGATCGTGTTATGATGTACAGAGTATAATGATGACTTGCAAAATTCCAGGTTCGATGCTGAAACTGTTTTTGTGTAATTTAAACTTTGATTCTTAGAGAGTGAAAGAAAATTACAAAATAATGAAATACTAAAACTAATTATAATTAAAAAGGAACTGGCGTCATAAACGTTTGTGTTCTTTACTTCTTGTACGATTTGGAAACATCAGGAATTTCATAACGAAAAGAACACTTATCAAAAATATTAAAATAATTTATCATTACAAATTTATTTAATTTTTTCTCGATTTATGAAAATTTTACAAAGAAAAAATTAATACATGGAAGTATTACCCGAGGATCCGGAACAGTGTAGGTGCTAAGTATACGTTCTCTAATAAACGCGGCCGAAGGTGGAGGTGGCGGGTATAATTCACGCGGATATGCAGATCTTGGCGGCATTGTATGCATCGCATCTGATAAGTATTGAGGTTGAGTAGGAACCGGACTAAAATGTAAAATGCACCGTATTATTTTAGAAACAACACGAGTCTTCATATTTAATACATCAAAGATCAAGCTGTATGGTAAGAACAAATTACTAAATTTAGAGCATCCAACAAAACTACAACTAGAATTACTATAAATGGTAAGAGCTATTTCATGAAATCTGAATATAAAAGCAACAAATTCTATGATAAAATTCTCACAAATAAGAAATGAAAATTCTGAAGTCTTTTTCATCTTAATTTAGAATGGGAGAAGAAAACAACTGGCTTCGGCTACGCTTTATCAATATGTCAATTGTCAACAAAAACTACATGAGGAAAACTATATTAATACAACCAATTCAGCCTAATCTTTCGGAACTTAAAACTTATTTTTCAAAGCTTCAAAATAACCGATTCTTGAACCAGGTAATGTAATATATACTCAATAATAAATAATACGAATTTTTAGTTTATAAAAATAAATTTTTGAATAAATTTAGTAAAGTGCAAAATGAGAAGTAATCGCGATAAGATGAAAGATAAATTATTGCAGGATTGTATAATTATTGTCATACATAAAATAAGCACTTACGATTGGGCTGTCTTTGTGCATTCCTTTGACCAATGACCAGAACGACCACACCTAAAAGAATATACAACCCTCTCGTAAAGTATTTGCAAAACCTTCATTTTCTTTTGTAAGTTAAAATTTTTCACTTTTTGGTTAAAAATGGAATGTTAATTTGAAAAGTTTAAAGAGAGTGCATAATAGGGATAAAATTACTTAAAATTATGAATGACAATAATTAACAATAATGAAAAGCGTTCTTAAATAGTTACATATTATTAAAGTCTGTGAAACATGGCTAAGTTGAAATAAATTAAAAAATAAATAAAATAACCCGAAAGAACTCAATAACTTAATTCTACGCCCACATCAATTAGGAAAATTTTAATGATAATGAAATTTATCGAGAACCAAGAAAGATAATGCTATACACGTACATAATTTATCACCCACTTTTGATCTGACAAAATAATACCAACATTAAAGATCACATTCAAGCCAAAAGAAAAAAAATCATTATAACTAAGACATGCTCAGGAAAATTGAGAAGATACAGCACAAAAGAAAAGAAATATTTCAATTTACTTGTAACATTGTTGAGGATTTCCCATTCCTGGTTTTTGACGAACGCGACTGGTAGATATTTGAACTTTTAGAGTCTGTCCTCCCACCTCATATCCATTTAGTTCTTTTAATAATTTCGTAAGATCTGTAGTATCAATATGCTACGGAAAGAATGAAAAACTTTTGACATCAATGGTTACCGACCAGTGAATCTAGATTTCTAACTAAACCTACCACAAAACCATAATTTCGGACAAGATCACATTCAGCAACGGTACCATACTTCGCAAATAATGCTCGAAGATCAGAAGCTTTCATGGAATCTGGTATATTTCCAACAAATATTTTCGTAGTCGGCAACGTTGAACGTTTCCTACTCTTAGCTTCTTCAACTGTAATAGTTGCTCCATTAACAATAGCGCCGTTCAAATTTTTTATGGCCTCGTAACCAGCTGTAGGATCTTCCATATGCTGAGAACACAGAACATATAATTCAAACAGATACAAAGTTTCATAAAAACAATTAAAAATAGCGACTTTAAAAACAAACTTTCGGAACAAATATAGCACACATACCACAAATCCATAGTTTTTCACAACATCACATTCTAAAACTTTTCCATATCTTTCGAAAAGGGGTTTTATATCCTGAGGAACAGTCTTTTCTGGTATTTTACCGATGAAAATCTTGAAAGTTCCACCGTTATTGAATCCTGGCATAATTATATCTACAAAAAACATGAGTATGCATGAGATACATAGATAGGCTACCGGCTATCCAAGTAAAATCAGAAGACCAGGTAAAGGAAATTCAAGAATTCGAATTATAAAATTCCAAATAAAACTTGATACAAATGAAGCAAACAAGGCTTACCTCTGTGATTCTGAAGTTGTATAAAGAAAATTTCACAACCGAGCTAATCGATTTGATACACGAAACATAAAGAGGAAGGAACTTATTAGATCATAATATCACCAGCGTGAGGAGTGAAGAGAGCACATTTGAATGAAAAATATCGAAATAATCGATCGCTAATTTGAAAAGAAAAGATTTGAAGATTGACAATATTTATAATAGGTTGCAGTAAAATAAGCAAAGCCCAAGAATGCGTGAAGAAAAAATTAAATTCATTTCGTATGATAACAACGATAGAAATAAAAACTAATGCAGATAGGCGAATCACAATACATGGAATGGTACTTTTCAGTAAGAGGAAATTTTTAAGAAGTATCTCACTTACAAGTCAACCATTCAAAGCTAAATGATACGAAACAAGAACACGGTTAACAAATGAAAGTTGAAATAATTTGTAAGTAAAAGCTAAGTTTTTGCTTCAATTTATTATGAAGAAAAGCAGAGAGCAAGCGAAGTACCGATTCACCCATAGGATTCACCACGAACCACGACTAGCGTCAAATATTTCCTTGTCATCGCATCGCCCATCGACAGATCATCTCTTCAAAAATGATGACGTCATCAATAATTACGGTTTCTTTCTCCGAGGATATATATTTGATGGAGATGACACGGAACAGTTTTAGCATGGGGTTGAGTGTCTAGACTATAGATGCCGCATGCTGGCATACAAAGTACCCCAGACTGAACACCCCAACCAATCAGAATCAAAAATAGGTGTAAGAGTAACCTTTGTAGGAAAGTGTTTATAAACAAACGCACATTGCGAGATTTTCTTCCAATCAGGAGCTGTGTTTGATAGGATTACACTAACTTACACCAGCCTACACCAGTAGGGATATTCCACAAATATTCCAGTAAAACTTGGCGTAAAGTCATATAACATTCTAAAATTTGTGGAATCGCCCTTCTGGTGCAGGTTGGTGTTAGTTGGTGTAGTCCTATTTGTTAGATATCAGTAGTTGGTACTACTGCAATCAAGATCTCCCACAGTCAAGTTCTCGTCGTTTTTATCTGTGTCTTTCTATCATTCTCTGTTTTCTGGTCATGAGGTGACGCTCACTTCAAATCTTATTCAATATGGCGATAAGACTATAATTATGTTTAATTATCTTTTCAATAAATTAAATTACTTTCTCACATTTTTCAAGTTTATTTTTATGATTTAATCAAGTAAAACCATATTTAATCTGAACTTAGTTGTTCGTAATTGGTGTTGGAATTAAATAAAAAGCTATTAAACGGAGCTAGAGATTTAATATTGGAAGTACACGTGTTTGTAGAAGCGCTTTCTATAGGTAGAACACCGAAACTGCCCATGTGTCATCTCCATTATATATATATATATCTTCAAAGGTTTCTTTTTGTTAGTACGGAAATATAATCTCCACTCATCATCATCATCATCATCACAATAAATATATATATCATACATCTTGTTGTAACGGAAATCCCACCTAAATAATACACGAAGTATTTACCGTGTTTTTTGAGAAGTTTAAACTCAAATTTTAATTTATTTTCAATTATGAAAAATTAAAAATTAAATCGAAAATTAGAAGCTGAAGTTCCAGACTTAATAACGGCCAATCCTGGAAGTCATCGAACGCTAAATCCAGAAAGGACTGCCAAAGAAATCGTGTGAACAGCCAAAGGAAACCTGCTCCCGTCATCGAGGACTCATCGTAGATCCACACATCGAACTCAAAACAAAATTCAAGCAGGAAGTACAGCGGTAGCCAGCAAAGTAGAGAAAACAGAAATCATTCTTCGACACAACAGAAATAATAAGGTAAAATTTTTTTTGTAAAGGTAATATTTATTGAAGTTAATTATTTTTCGTGTTTATGCAATTATTGTGTTTGAACTGAGGATAAAGGAGTAAAATTTTTGAATAATTATTTATGTCCCCTACAATAAAATTGTTTGAAGGAAAAATTGGTGAGTATAACATTGAAAAGGAGGATTTAGAGGAATTAATAAAAAAGTTTGAAGGTGAAAATGTGATTGATGTAAAATTTGAAACTTATAATTTACCCTATGTTAAATACTTCACAGGTGAGATAATATTAAAATCGTTTGTAATAGATATATCTGGAAGAATTGAAGATATTAGCAGTTTGAAATATATTAAAATTTTAGAATCTTCAGTAAATTATTTTTCGAGCAGAATTTATAGTTCAGAAAAATCGAAAGAGAAATTTATGAACAGATTCATTAATTAATTAAAATTGAATATTGTGATGTGAATTGTGAAATGAAATATGGACCGCTCGGTTTCCGACAGGCGCTAAAAGACCGAAGCCCATTCGTAGTCCAAAACCAAATATCAAAAATTTTGAGGGTTATGTCAATTAAGACTATTGGCCGAAAAGTTGACTTGTTTGGAGGATTCTCGTAACGATATTTTGGAAGGTTTTCCGATCAAGTGCCTTAGTCAATATATCAGCAACTTGATCAGGTGACCTAATATCATTAAAACTTATTAATTTTTGTTGGAAAGCATCCAGCAGTGCGTATCATTTGATCGCAAGGGACTTGGAGCATTTCTTGCCTCCCCCAGATGCAATACGGGATGCAGATATATTGTCCTTGTACACTTGCACTGGGTCGGTTACAGAGAAAACGCTTTCCGTAGGTCTCCAGATAACATATATGTTGTCTAGTGCATCATTCAATGCAATTAACTCGGCTGCAGTAGACAAAGTTGCAACCGTGTTTTGCCGGTGAACGGGCCAATTTAACAAGTCTCCGTTTACAAATACCATAAAGCCCGTTGTGGAGCACCCTTTCTCCAAGTTATTTATATTGATGGGTGAATCGTCTACGTCGGGTGCATACGACGCATCGACAAAAGCCTTAATGTGTGTTTGGTCGGAGTGGAAGACCAGAGAGAAGTCCCTTGTAGTTTTAAGGTACCTAATAATACGATGAACGTAGTTTTTTATTTCATTATTGGAAGATGCCTGAAAACTTGATAAATAATTGATGGCGAAGGCAATATATGGGCAGGTCAGTCTTGCCACATATAGCAGATTCCCAATCATAGCCCTATATTCGGTGTCATCCATTCCATTTGTTGGCTTATTCATCTTAAGTCCAGTCTCCATTGGTGTGGAAGATGGATTACATTCCGTCATTCCAAACTTCCGGAGAATCTTATCAATATATCTATTTTGTGTGAGTATAATTTGTTTTCTAGGGATATCTCGACTTATTTCAAAACCTACGAAGAAAGTTGGATTATGTTCTATTTTTAATGTGAAATTCTTATTAATAATATTTATTAAGTCTTGTGTCCACTCGTCGTGGTTACTAGCCAACAACATGTCATCCACGTAGACTATCAGGAGTGCCATTGCACCAATATTATCCTTTTTTATGTATAAACATCTATCTATCTTTGATTGGATGAATCCAGTTTGAATTATTGTTGAGTTCAACAAGTCGTACCAACTCTTGGAAGATGTTTTCAATCCATATATTGACTTTATTAATCTCAGGCAATTATTTTTGCCTATTTGGCATCCCTTAGGGTTTGATATGAATATAGGATATTTTATTTGTGAGTTAAGGAAGGCTGTCTTTATATCAAATTGTGTTATATTTAGGCCGTATTTATTTATAATGGATAATATCCATCTTATTAGCCAATATTGGATTACCGGGGCATATGTTTCAGTTAGAGAATAGTGAGTAAGATCTTTAAAACCCCTCGCAATCAGTCTAGCCTTCGGTATATGAACGCCTTGGTTGTTGGGTTTCATGGTGAAACACCACTTTGTATCTACTAACCTCACATTTTTCTCCTTTGGGACGACTTCCCACAAGCCCGTCTACTTCCACGTCATTATTCCCGTTTAATATTCATCATTGAGTTCCGTCTATTATATTTTATTTTCTGTAATTTTATTTAACGAACATTGTCAAAAACAGGAGAACATGGGAATTTTTAAGGAGGTGAGTTCTAACTATTGATGACGGAACTCAACGTATCATAATTATTATGACGAATTTTATTATATAATTTATAACCAAAAATAGACTCCACATAATTGCCCCCTCACAAGTTTCCAAATTACCCCACCCAAAAGGGTTAATTCAGGAACTTGGAACTAGGAACTACATTTAAAAGAAAATTAATGGTGGTCCCATTTAGTATTAGATAAAAACAAATCTCTTTATTAAAGATCTAAAAATAGAAACACAAATAAAATAACTGGTTATTTCCGTACGGATTATAAGAAAAATAAAAAATGATAAAACTAAAAGGGTAAGAGAAAATTTGTCGATATCACGTCTTATAGAGCAAAATGTTTGGTAAAAATAAAAATAAAAAGAAACTTAACGTCACAATTGAGATCGACAGGTAGGAAACAAATAAACTTATTCTAATGAGCAAAGAGGGGAGATCTTCATTTTAATTTCTTAAGGATATAAAAATAAATAAAAAGTATGTTGACGATAATAATAATAATAATAAAAAGAACAAGAACGCGAAATAAAGTTAGAACGGTAAACAAACAAGAGGAAACAAGTTAATTGATCGAGAAAGGAGGATGCTGTTACTTACATAACTCCCCTTTGTGTGGTTGACGGCCGAGTCTCGCTTGGTAGGAGTTCTCCATCATTTTACTGTTGTTCATGAAGAACAAAACCCCACCTCTGATCGGTCCCTGGCATGCCTTCGCGTACCTATTCATGAACGTTTGTCCCAAGATAACTAGATCGCGATATTTACCTTTCTTCGTATTAAAGATGTAAAATCTTTCGTGGAAGACCGTGTCGTTCCATCCTGACAGCGAGAACTCAACGTAGGTGACACTCCTCATCATCACAAGTCGCACCAATTGGGAGTGTATTTTACTTGTACATCATCGTACACTTTCATCTCGTGGGTTAACAGTTCCCGGTTGATGAAGGATACCGGAGCTTTCGTGTCAATTGTCACACCCTTGAAGCTGTTGAAAAACTTCGTGGCATCGAACCTGAATGAGCATGTAATGGCTCCAGGCAGCTCCTGATAGATCAGTTCGATGGGCATCACATACTGGCGCGTCGGAGGGAGGTATTTGTCGAAAAGCCATGGTTGATGTTGAGTGGATTGTCCTCCTCCAAGACTGGCGTTTTCCTCTCTTATCATCTCCTCATCCCAGTTTTCCTCATGATGGAATGGCGGAGTGGGTGGCTATATTGGGGAAAACGTTACCCTTCTCTCAGTCTGTTTAAAAGGTGGGACAAGGTTGGCTTGCTTGCTGAGGATTTCAGCAACATCCCTCAGTCTCACCTTTTGATCTTTGGGGGTCGGATATTCATCACAACTGCTGCTGGTGATCGGCTCCATCTGGACTTTTTGTTCAATCACGGGTTGAGGTGACTGGCTCATTTCTTTTTCGATCTGCCGCACATTCTTGATCTGGAATTGGAGGGGAGGAGTATTTAATCTTTGCTTTTTTGGGGAAATTCTCTCCATGGGGTCGTTGATCAATCCTGACCTCTTTTTTGTTTGGGTCATGCCGACAAATATTACCTCTTCAGTTTTTTTTTTATTAGTAGCGTGTGGCTTTAAAATTTTGAAAAAAAAAGAAAAGAGAAAGAGGAGTCAGGTAATCTTAACTTAATCGAGAGAATTTCGAATCGGAGGTCGAATGATTTTAATGATAGAAAAAAAATTTTTTTTATTGTCGAAAAATAAAATTTTAATTTTTTCAATATGGAAAAAATTTTTAATGAAACCTAAGTTTCAATATCGTAAACGAGAAATTTCAATTTGCTCGGTTATAAACAAGTTGCTAATAGGGAAGATGGAAAGTATCCAAAAGGGATTTAGGAAGACGACGCTTGGGTGTTCATCTTCGAAAAACAAAAATGTAATCGAGAGTGAATTCGAAAAGGCGGTAAGGCGTTTTATTGATCTTAGAGGTGTTTGTCCGGTTCTCGATGCAAAAATCATCGAAATAAAGGTTGGGTCGTATTTCGCTTTGAGTAAAGCTGAGAGATTGACTCAAGAACACGGTGTTCCACTCGCGTTTCTGACAGGTGTGTTGGCATCATTGATCATGATCCAACACAAAACCAATGAAATTGTTGAGTGTCAATTTCTTCACTTGCGTTCTATCGATCTTATCGATATGACACAAGAGTCGAAAATTACACGGTTCAAATCCTTTATTTGGGATCGTTGGGGTTCTATTGTGGATGTTAGCTGCTTCAACAATATTCTGACAATAAAAAGAAATTTACGTCCAGGCTATAGTATCGGACTAGCTACAATCCGCAATAGGATTATAACGCCGTACCTATATAAACGTTATCCCTATATTTTCAATAGCAAGACAAAACTCGAAGACGAGCTCAATGCTTTAAAGTATCGGGACGTTGACTATGTGCCAACTTTCCATAAACCAAAAGTTGATGTTGGTGTTCAGGTGAACTTGACTGAGGAAGAGAAACGTTAGATTGGGGAAACAAATGTACCTTTTATTAAAAAGCGCATTGTTTCGTCGGAAGAAGTCTCTGTTGCTCAAGTGAAGCCACTTCCACGAGTAGTTCTTACTCGTGTGTCCACTGGGACATCTGACAACATATGGAAAGTGTCTAACAAACCATCTGAAGGGGAGAATTTGTGGACTTCGTCCAATATCAAAAGTTGGGTTGAAACACCTAATCGGTCTCAAAATCGGGCAACCACACCTGATTTGAACAATACGATTAACATCAGAGACGTTCGAAAAGATCATAAAAACCTTAAAGCATCTCGCAAATCCATCTCTTCTATAATAAAAGAGAATAAGGAGAAGAGAGAAAAATATCCCTTTGGAGTTCCTCAGAACATAGCATCGTCAAGTTCAGTTTACAAGCCCTTCAATTTCACTGTGATATCTGATCCGACAGCAAACCGGAGAAGCACTGCAAAAAGATCTGCGCCGAAGGATAATGGGATCAATGGACCTGACATCGCGCCAAAACAACAACAGTTGGCCAGACGGGGTTGTCGATCAACACGAACATGGGTCAAGAAAGAAGAATATACGGCAAAATATCATTAATCTTTTCTGCCACTATTTCTATTCATTGATATTATAATATCATGTAATGAATCTTCTTTATTTTCTTCATCGCTTACATCTTCAATGGTTGATTTTTTAAAGTTAGTCGTTGATTTATTATTCACTGATAAAATTTTAAGATTCGATCTTTGTTTTGAGTCTTTAATTTCTGGTGGAATAATAGTGTTGTTTATGTCATTTTTTCTAAGGACATAAGGTATAAGTCGTCTAACATGAACATTTTCTTCAGTAGGTTGTCTATCGTCATTATACGTATATTGTATCGTATAATTTAAATCTGAATTTTTCTTCGAAATTCTGAATGGTCCTTGGTATTTAAATTTATTTTTTGCGACATTCTTACTTTGCCAAATTAATACCAGATCGTTTGGTTTAAATTTATACGAAACTTTGTTTTTATTGTAGTTTCGAGAATTTATTTCTGAGGCTTTCTGTTTTAATATGGGAATTTTTTCTTTCGTCGATTTTAAATTGTTGAGTACGTTGTTTCATTCGGTCATTGGTTTAGTTGACGGTATTGAATATATGTCATTTAACGGTGTACGGGGTTGATAACCATGAAGGAAGAAAAATGGTGATGTGTTATTTAAGTAGTGAATGGGCGATATATTGTACGCATACACTACGTTATAAAGTGTGTCAATCAATTCGTCCTCCGTCTTTGGATTATACTTCTCTAAGCATTTTTTGATAATGCTGTTAGTTCGTTCAACTAGTCCTTGTGTTTGCGGACTATATGCTGATGAGTGGATTATTTCAATGTTATTGTCTTTACAGAATTTATGTACGATGTCGTTTCTGAAGTGTGTTCCGTTATCACACGATATTAATTTTGGTTTTCCGTGAGAAGTCATAATTTTTTTAAGAAATTTAACGACACTGTTCGCGTCAGGGTGTCTAACAGGTTTTATAATGCAATAATTAATGCATTTATCGACACCTAGGAGAACATAGTTCTTCTCGTAACTGTTATTAAATTTTCCAATGAAATCTATTTCGATATGGGAAAATGGATCGAATTCCTTGACAGGAATTGGTTTCATCAATCCGATTTCTTTTGGATTTCGTTGTTGCATTTGACATTCATGACAAGAACTTATATAATCGTTCACTTTCTGTGAAATTTTCAGAATAAAATATTTTGATTTTATTTTTTCTAATGTTTTTTGTCGTCCAAAATGTCCTCCATTGATTGGGTCATCATGGCATTCCTTCAGGATTGATGGTATTAAAGATGTTGGAATTACAGGAACATCCTGGTATGGATTACCATGAATTGATTTTTTCTTGTAGATAATGTCATCTTTTCCAAGGTATAATTTATGAGCATGTTTCAAAATTTGTTTTGACAGTTTACGATCAAAAATGAAATCTTCGACAAGAAATTTATAAACTTGTCCCCAATAATCATCTAGCTGTTGGTGATCAGCTAGTGTTTCGATAGGAATGTCTTTTCCATAAATAAGTGTTCTTATTTTTTTGTCGGGTTTACATGTAATGGTTTCATTTTTCTTGATTCCATATTTATTTTTTCCAGTGATTGGATCAAAAATATTATCGTCGTTGATAATATTATTTATATTAATTTTGGGTTTCAAAATTTTTTCTTTTTTCAGAATTTTATTTTGTTTGGGTGGTTCTAAATTTTTTGATTTTGATCTTGTGACAATGTTGACATTTTTATTTTGGTCAATTAAAAATTGTCCTTGTTCAAAACGTATAAAATCTTTTTCATTTTGAAATGGTCGGGAAAGAAAATCTGCCATTACTTTGTCTTTTCCTGATATATGTTTTATATCAAATGTAAATTCTCCTAGTTTAGAGACTAATCTTGCAAGTCTGAGTGAAGGTGTTTTCATCCGAAGTTGGTAAGTTAACGGTTGGTGATCTGTATAGATTATAAAATCTGTACCAAGAAGGAAATCTCTGAAATGTTGGCAAGATTGTGTAATTGCAAATATCTCAAGATCAAACGAGCATAAGTGTTTTTGACTCGCCTTTAATTTTTCTGAATAATATCCAATGGTATATTTTTTATTGGTAACAGGATTTATTTGTCTGCATACTGCACCTATAGCTTCTTTTGATGCATCTACTTCTATGTAGGTTGATGCTTCTGGATTGTTAATTTGTAGGACTGGTTCTGAAAGAAGGATATGTTTCATGTTGTCGAAACATTTTTGATGTTCTGGTAACATTCTATTCTTTCGTTAGAACGACTGTCTTTTCCTTCTAGAATTTTCATGATGGGTAACATCTTTTTTGTAAAATTTGGTATCATTTTTCTGTTGTATCCACACATACCAATGAATCTTTGTACTTCTTTGAGTGTTTTTGGTGGATTCATGTTTCTTATTGCATCAATATTTTTTGAAAGTGGTTCTAATTTTCCATTGCAAATTTTATGACCTAGAAGTTCTATTGTGTCTTGGAGAAAGAAACTTTTTTTTGTTTTTACACGAAAATTGTATTTTTTCAGTCTTTGTAAAATTTCGATGGTGTTTTTTAAACATTCGTCAAATGTTTCGCCAAAGACACATATGTCATCTATGTAGATAATTACTTTTTTCCATAGAATATTGTGAAATATATCTACCATAGCTTTTTGAAATACGGAGGGGCTTAAGATAAGTCCTTGTGGCATGCTTTTGAATACATAACCTACTCCTTCTATGTTGATTCCTGCGATTGATTTGGATTCTTCATCAAGTGGTAATTGGAAATATCCGGAGTTCAGATCTATGATCGAAAAGAATTTTTTGCTTCGTAAATGAGGCCATATCGAGTCTATTCTCGGTACTCGAGTTCTACTTGTCTTGATTTTTTGGTTGACAGCTCTGTAATCTACAAGTGGTCTGAATGATCCATCTGGTTTTCTTTTCAGAAACATTGGTGATTCGTAAGTTGATGGTTGTCTTTTTAATACTCCTGCTTTTTCTAGTTCATCAATTTTCTTTAGCCATTCCATTCTTTCTTTATATGTCATTTTGTCATTTTATAGTTTCTTCGAACTACTGGTTTATTATCTTTTAAATCTATATGAATGGGTTTAACTTTTGCTAAAGATAAATTTTTTGTAGAATGAGTGAAAATATCAACATAATTTTTTATTCCATCAATAACTTTTTGTTTTTTTTTTCATTTGTAATATTTTTTGAAATATTAACTTCTGTTCCTTCTAGATCATATAATTTGCTTTGTGTTACGCAAACTTTTTGTTGAGTTGGTTTTTGATCAACCATGCACTTTAATGTTCCTAGTACTTGATTTTTTCGTACTCTTTTTAATAAATTTGTTGGATTGAAAATTTTTAAAACTTCTTTGTTTTTGATAATCAAACTGGTTTTATTCACAAATTTTTCATTTTTCAAGAGTTCAGTGAATGGTGGTAATGTTTGTAGGTAAATTATTTCGTAAGGTTGAATAATATAGTCGTTAGTTGCTCGTACAAATGTTACTTGTTCTGCGTTATTGTTTGTTGAAGAGTTCTTCGGTATGGAAATTGAAATGATTTTATCACCACATGGTATTGAGAATTTGCTTGACGAAAAGTCTATTATGGCTTTATATTTTTCTAAAAAATCGTAGCCTATAATAACATTCTCAATTAGATCTTCTACGACGTATGCTTTTATTGGAAATGAATGTCCTTTAAAAATAATTAGAATAGTTGCAATTCCTTTTATTTTAAGTTCAATTTCATTTGCAGCATATAAAACATTGTATGTTTGTTCTAATGGAACATTTTTTGCAAATTTCCAATGTATTAGTGTTGATTCTGCACCGCAATCTATTAATCCATAGGTATCTATACCTAATACGTTACATGGAAGGTATAAACTACATTGAATCTCGTTTTTTCCGGTTGGAGCAATGACTATAACATTCGGATTTTTTTGTAATGTCATACGTTTTTTTTAAATTTCTGTAGGTTCATTTATATGTTTTTGTTCACATAGTTCCCCTGCAACATCTCGTGTAAGTGCTGTAGGGGCACTCACGAGTTTTTTGGTGTTGCATTTTGCGTTGGATACGTAATTGCTGGAAATGTTGTTTGTGGATTTTGTACAACATTCTGGTTTTGAGTTGGAGTTGCGTTAAATGGCATAGCATACATCATAGGCATGTTGTTATTGTAATTAGGATATTGTCCGTAGTTACTCCAGTTATTGTTTCTGAAATAACTTCGTTGAAATCTTGGATTTCCACGGTAATTATTTCCTCGATAATTTGTATTATGGAGATATTGGTTTTGGTAATTTTGAGGGGAAGGAAGAGTGGAATAATTACTTGAATTACCATTTTGGTTAAAATTATTAAAATTATTTCCATTATTATAGTTATTGTAATATCCTCGTCCTCAACTTGTTCCTCTAAAATTTTGTTGGATTATATTTCCACGGTAATTTGAATTATTGTTTTGCCTATTTTGTGATGTGTTATTACCATTATTAAGTTTAGTGTTAGTAATTGCAGCTACAAGTTTTTTAACTTCTTGTGCTAGACTCGTTTCTTCTGAAGTTTCTTCATTTTTTGTGATGTTTTATTCTTTATTTATTGCATTAATTTGTTTTTTGGATGATTTTAATTTTAGCATTTCTGAATTAGCTTCTTCCATAGCTAGTTTATATGATTCTAACTGTGATTTTAATTTTTCTACTTCGATGGTAACAAGTGGATCTATGAGTGGTCTTGTTTTATCTTTACAGTATAGATAATCATGGAATGCTTTATATAATTCTGGAACTGTTTTTGGTCTCAGTTTCACAATATGTTCTCATTCTTTTTCTCCGAGAGATCTATAGATATGATCTATTATCCTTTCGTCTGTTATACAAGGTTCTATCTCTTTTAAAGTTTTAGAGACAAATATGACAAAGTCTAGGAAATCATCATCTCCTTTGTAAACTCGTTTGTGGAGAGTTTCTCGTAATTGTGGAACTGTTTTTTTAAATGATTCATACAATTTTGTTTTCAGTGATTCGTATGTTAGTATTGTAGGATCGTTCGCCAATATTTCGTTAAATATTAGTTGAGCGTTTCCGGTAAATGCAATTTTTATTTTTCTGAATTTTGTAGCATCATCTAGCCAGCCAAATGCTTTGCATTCGTTCTCAAATTGGGTTAAAAATGTTTTTATATTTTCTGAAGGTAAATTTGAAAATGTGGAAGGTCTGTTATTTCCGTTGTTAGTATTATTATTATTAGTATTAGATATGTTTTCAGCTATTTCTCGTAGTCTTTTTGTTAGAAGATTTGATTTGTAATAAGCTTCTTCTGGAGATTTGGAAGGTGTAGGGATGTATTCTGAAATTTGTGGAATTGTTTTGTTATGATTTTGAATGATTGTAGATGTTGATGTGTTTGGAGTGTTTTCTTCTGAATTTGATGAAATTTTGTTAGATTCAGGAATGTATTTGGAATCGTCAAATGTTATTAAGGTATTATCGTCCAAAGAGGTTTCTGATATTTTTTGATTGGCTATTATTTTTGCAAGATGTTCTGAATTAGGTCTTATGGTTAGATCATCAATATTAGTTTTATGAAGGAGAGAATTAATAGGATGTTTAGGGTGAGTTTGGATAAAAAAGCCTAGAGCAAGTTGTAACTCGGGTCTGTTTTTAACTTTAGGGAGAGGTAAATCACAAATGTTTAACCATACGTTTTTTAGTTCACGATTGGTGAGAGTTGAGATCCAGTGAGTTTCGTTGAAACACTTTGAGTTAGGTGTGTTAGCGTTATCCTTATCGAGATCTTCATTGATCATAGGGTTAGTAAATGTTGTTGGACTCACAAGTTTTTGTTGTTGACTTTGTTGTAACAGTTTAACATATCTGCACCACGGTATCCTGACATCACGATCTTCAATCCTCAAGGTGATCGGAGATTTGGCGTGTTTTCTTCGGAAGACTTTGCTGCAGAGACGTCGTCTGTTGAATTTTGGATTGGATGGACTGGAAAACTGGATTCTTTTTACTTGGAATTTTTACTGCACGTTAATTTTATTCTGCACGTTAATATCGGCACTTTAAGGCGCTGTGTTTCTTTTTATTTAATAAAATTTTTATTTTTTTCACAAACTTTTTTTGAAAATTATTTTGACTTCTTATCAAAATTAGAAACACAATTTGTTTTGTTCGGGCACCAATTATTCTGTGATGATTATATATCGTAACAGAACAATCAAATACACAAGTTAGTTAAAAAGGTGTATTAGACATAAACTTTATAGAAGAGTAACAGTAATAAACATCAAGAATTAAAAGAATAGGTAAGATTGTAACAACATTAAGAAGAGTTAATTAGACTTGAGTAGAATTAAGTATAGAGTATTAGAATGAATTAGAAAGTATGAAATAGTACAAAACATGAGATTATATAGTAAGTAAAAAGAGGAAGGTTCAAGCAAATTTACAGAGTATTGGAGAAGGGTTTTGATCTTATTGGTTAATAGAAATATATGTACAGTAAATATGACCAATGGTCTTGTAAGAATATGACATAAAATGGGTGTTCACAAATAAATTAGTAGAAATTAGTATATATGCAAGATTGCAGAAATAGTATAAACAAAAGATGAGTTCATTGTTTATGAGTAAACACTGTAACTGTTTATATAGGAAATGATGTCATCAAACAAGTCTTGACTTGAAGAAATGACGTGAGAGTTAATGAATGGGAAATAATAGAAAAATAGAGAGAAAGTAATGATGATGATGATAATTAGTAATACGAAAATATTTCATATTATGAACGATACGAAAATATCGTTACAGTTGCACATCCTTGAATACAAAATTATGCCAAAAGTCATTTTTAAGTGAAGTTATGGGAAGGGAGGTTAAAGTGACATTTGTGAATATGGGCCTAAGAAATATACTATATAGATTCAACAGTTTCAGCCTTTTGTGTTTATTTTTGTTATTTCTGAAGTGAGGTTGAAATCCAAGGAAAGAAATAAGTTAGTTAGAGATACTATAATGCAATGATTCAAAGTACAAATTACAAGTTTGAGGAAGATGAACGATCTCCTTCCATTACGAGTTCAAAGTTTGAGTGGGAAATGAGTTTCAGCTTTCTCGGGTGAACGAATGAAAAAAGTCTTGTTTGTTCGCACAACCTGAATATTGTTAGTTTGCGTTATCGAAAGTAGTTGCGCTAAGTGTTAGTGAGCAAGTGTAGGTGGAGTGCAGAACAACACCCCCCTACAGTCCAACGAAACGAGCAAACAGGATCTATCGCTAGAACAAATATTATAAATAAATTAATTTTGAATTATTATATCATTGTACATTTATGTTCATTTCCCAAACAAAAAAAAAATAAAATAAAATAAATTACATAAAAAATGAACAATGACTAGATTATTATTTGATCGTAATATATATTTCGATGTATTTTCAAAGTTATTTATCGACATATTATATTGCAGTAATGAATTTCAATTCGGGTATTTTTCGATCTTTCATGCTGTTTGAGAAAAGTTTTGTTCAAATTTGTTTAATACTTGTTGAATAGGGGTGTTCCGAAATGTGATAAGCTAATATCAACCAAACGTGTGAAATCATGTCAATGATTTGTATTCAAATCTCTGTTCGTTCGAACATTGAATTTGCAGAGATGACAATGAATACCTACACGAAAATAAATTTTGTTTCAACAAGTATTTTTCTGGCCTAAAGAATATAATATATTATTAATTTTGTTTGAACATGTGATTTTTTCTTTTCTTTTCTCGAACATTATATTTTCAGGTACTATGCTGCAAAAAAACGAGATTATTATATTCAGCAATTTGTGACTTGACATATTATTTAGCTTCGAATATTTGTATTCCTACCCCTTTTGAAATAAATGATTTTTTCATAT
>WOFM01000365.1:482489-696708 GCA_011428145.1 Ericerus pela | reverse complement strand
CTTGCTTACTAACACTTAGCGCAACTACTCTCGATAACGCGTACTAACAATATTCAGGTTGTGCGAACAAACACGACTTTTTTCATTCGTTCACCCGAGAATGCTGAAACTCATTTCCCACTCAAACTTTAGTCTCGTAATGGAGTGAGATCGTTCATCTTCCTCAAACTTGTAAATTGTACTTTAAATCATTGCATCATTGCATTATAGTATCTCTAACTAACTTGTTTCTTTCCTTGGATTTCAACCTCACTTCAAAAATATTTTTGGCACAATTTCTTACTTAAAAATGTGAAACATTGTATTTCTTATGATGGTTCCAATGTAAAAATAAAATGTTACTACACTCTTAAATATAAAATTGTGCTAAAAAGTCATTTTTATATGAAATTTAAGTAAAGGGAAGTGATGTGAGGTAGAGTATGCGAGGACCGAAAAAGAACGTGAGACTTTTATTCTCGATTAAATTTATTAGCAGACTAAAAACATATTTGAAGGTAAAATATAATTCTGGTACGAAATGATGAAGCACAGCGTTATCAGTGATGGAAAGTAGGGGAAGCAATTTGTGAGAGAAGTAGAACGAATGACATATATATATATATATATATAGTATGATGATGATGATGATGATGAAGAAGGAGATGAGGTGGGATTTCCGTTACAATAGGAGGTTTAAAGTGACGTTGGTGAATATTGATGTGAGGTATGAAGAACGAGGATCGAAAGAACTTGAGACTTTAGACTTTCAAGAAGTTTATTCCGCAACTAACATATATTTTACAAACGAAAAAGTAAATGGTGAAGCAACAGCGATATGCGATCGAAAGTAAAAAAGTAGAAGGGGAAACACTTCGTGACTAGACTGTACATATGACATATATATATATAGTGTGACAGTGATGATGATGATGAAGAATGAGATGAGGTGGGATTTCGTATCAACACCCCCCTGAAATTTTACCGAATAATTTCTTCATCATGTCTCCTGAAATTGAATTAATAATTATTATTTTAAAAAAAATTAAATATATATAAAAAAAATACAAGTACAAAAAATTATATGCATAAAGAAAAATTTCGAGAGTAAAAAAAATTAATTTGTTTGTTTATTATTTTTGGTAACTTCGGTTTCTGAAATAAAATTTTATTGCGCTGTGCTTCAAAATAAAATTGGTAAAAATAAATTAGTATAAAATAAATAAATATATAAAATATGGTAACATGCATGCAATAAATGAACACTATCGTGTATATGAATATTATATGGTATATGTTAAAAAAAATAAATAAAAATAAAAGAAAATTATAAAATTAAAAATGGTAACATGCGTATTTATTACAGTGTATCGACTAATATTTATATTTCCGCTCGTATGATTCGAGTCGACAAAAAAAATTCAAAAATGAAAAAAAATATTCACGAACATATATACGAATGAATAAAAAAGGTAAAAGAAGGTGATAGAATAAATATGATAAAAGGTTTTTCCCTTTGCGGGTTCAATGAATTCGAGCGTACGTTGCGTATTTAATCTTAAAGGTAACATGAACAAGATTGTAGAATAATATTTGTTGCATCGTATATTATCTTTTCGTACGTTGTATTGTATTCGAAGTGGCGTTTAACATGTTTTAGATAAGGCAACGTTTTTCGGTTTATCATAATTTGCGGTCATGTAATGGGTTTTTATCTCTTGTGATGTTTATTGTTATAGGGTTTCCTTTCATACATGCGTGTGGGAATATTTCGTGTATTTTTCTCACGCTTGTTGGAAAGTGTATAGGGTTTTTACTTGTTCGATTTTCTAAATTTTTTCTTTGTTGTAATATTCGAGAAACCTTCGATTTATTTTAAGCATGTATTTTCAAGTAAATCGTACTGTTGGCTATTCTTTTTGACAATAATTGAAGGTTAATATTTCAGCAAATATTTTCGTGTTACGACTTATTTTTTGTTTGGACATTTTACGACTTGTAATTGAAATGGGAGAAAATGAATTTATGGACTTTTCTTATTTTGACTTGAATTTCGTATTTATGTATATATATTCGTTTCATTTAATACTTTTACAATAATGTTTTCGAATTTTGATCTGTCTAAAGATTTTGTTAAAATATCTGCCAATTGATTTTCTGATGTAACTGTTCTGAAAAATATAATTTTGTCCTCATATGCTTCCAAAATTGAATAACACTTGATCATCAGGGCTCGCGATTTTCTTTGACTTCCCCCGGAACATATTTTCTGTGTCGAAATATTATCTTCCATAATATCGACCATTAGTTTTTCCCCAAAAATTTCAAAATTCATGTATTGCATTACCTTAATCGTGTCAAGGGTATCAAAAACTGCAATTATTTCAGCCGCGGTACTTGATGAGGCGTGAATAGTTTGTTTACAACAATTCCACTCCACCAAGTCTCCGTAGGCGAATATCATAAAACCAGTTATTGATTTTCCTTTATTTAGATTATTTATTTCTATATTATTGTCGTCAACTTGGGGTGCATAAGATGCATCAATATATGCTTGAATTCCATCCCCCTTTGATGTAAATTTTAAATTGTAATTTTTGGTTGTGTTAACATATCTGAATATTCTTTTAACGTAATTTTTTAAAGTGTCGTTTGAATTATTCTGGAAGTGAGAAAAAAAGTTTACAGGAAACAATATGTCCGGCCTTGTCAGTCTCGCTAAATACAGTAGTCCCCCTATCATGGATCTATATTCCGTGTCATCTCTGCCATTTTGTATTTTATCAATTTTTAATCCTGTTTCCATGGGTGTATTTGTGTTTTTGAGTTCAGATATTCCGAATTTTTTCATCATTTTCTGTATATGTTTATACTGTGAAATTGTTATGGTGTTATTTTGTATATCCCTGACAATTTCCAGACCTACAAAAAATTTTGGATCATTCGTAATTGTTATTGTAAAATCTTTTTGAAGTTCTTCGTTAATTTTTGTAATGGCAGATTGTGAATTTGATGCTATTAATATATCGTCTACATAACTCAAAAAATATGTTTTTTCATTTTCATTTTTCATGATATATAAACATCTATCACTCTTTGTTTTTTCAAATCCCATTTCTTTTACCTTTGTGTCCAACAAGTCGTACCACGATTTGCTTGAGGTTTTTAAACCATAGATTGATTTTTTTAGTTCGAGTACTTGGTTTCTATTGATATTTATGCCTTCTGGTCTTTTAACAAAAATTGGTTTTATGATGGGTGAATTTAGGTATGCTGTTTTTACATCATATTGTACCATTATAAGTTTTTCTTTGTTAACAATTGATAGTAATAATCTTATGGTACCTATGGATGCTACAGGTCCATGAGTTTCAGCAATTCCATATTCTGTTCTATCTTTGAATCCACGTGCTACAAGTCTAGCTTTAGGTTTTGGGTTTCCGAATTCATCAAACTTTATCGTAAAAATCCATCTGGTATCTATTAATTTTTGGCGATCATAGTCTACTGTTTCCCACACTTTTAAATCATCAAGGGAATTAAATTCGTCATTTATTGCTTTTGTCCATTCCTCCCTGAAGGGGTTTGTTTCTATTTCCGTAAAAGTTTTTGGGACGTTATCTTCTATATATGTTTTGTTGTATTTTACATTTACGTTTAAGATTACTGGGTTTATTATTCCTAAATCATACTCATAATCCATTGCCTTCATAATTATTGGTTTTTTATTTGTTAATAATGATTTTATATTTTGGCTTTCATCCACCTTAACATCACACGAAATATACGACTTCGTGTTATAGGGATCTCCAAGACAATACCCTGTGTTCGTATAACCTATCATTATGTTTTTTTCCGCCCTGTGTGCCAATTTTGGGTCTATTTTTTCTTTTAACTTCGATTTTGCTTTTGTTGCATTCTGTTTTCTGACTTCAATGGGTATGTGCCTATAAGCTAATGCACCGAAAACTTTTAAATTTTTTAAATTTGGTTTTTTACCATAAAATAGCTCGTACGGTGTTTTAAATTCTTCATTAGCTTTTGTTGGGGATCTGTTAATCAAATAGGCTGCGGTAACAACAGCATAAGACCAATATTTGATGTCAAGGTTGGCATCAATTAACATGGCCCGTACTCTCCTCATTAAAGTTTGATTTTGCCTTTCGGCAATACCATTTAATTCTGGAGAATATGGAACCACATAATCTATTGTTATGCCAACCTCATTACAGTAATTAGTTATTTTATTATCCGTATATTCTTTTGCATTATCGCATCTAATAGTTCCTATGGGGTATTCTGGAAATTTGTTTTTCATGGATACTATAATGTTTTTGAATTCATTTGTCACCTGGCTTTTATTAGCTATAGGCATGACAAATGTATATTTCGAAAAGTGGTCTATGAATGTTAGGATGTATTTTTGATTGGCTATTGAAGGTGTAAACGGGCCCATGATGTCAGACGAGGTTATTTCGAGCTTTCTTGTGGGTTTAGTTCTTATCCCTGTGTGGCCCAGCTTTGAATTATTGGCTATACAACATATTTGACAGTTTATAAAATCTTCATCTCTAAAATTGATGTTTTCGGGTATCCCTATTGCTAAATTTTTTAATTTTTGTAGATATCGAGCATTTAAATGTCCCATCCTTCTGTGCATTATTAATTTTTTATTAGTATTATTATTATTAATATGGGATTTATTATTATTATCATTATTATTTTTAGGATCTATGTTTAATTCGTAATCTTCACCCCCCTGAGATGATTCAGTGTTATTTTCTTCGACTATTTCCAGTTCTACTGTAAAGTTATCCCATTCATCATTTATATCTTGAGTAACTGGGGTACATATTATGTTTTTTTCAGTCTCTTCGTTATTAATTGTTTTTTTATTTTCTACATTATAATATACGTAGAATATTCCCTCTTCTTTTCTTGCAGTTATTATAATTTCTGCAGTTTCAATGAAATAGATGTTAGCAATTTCTTTTTGTTGATCAATGTTTATTATCCCAGTATTTGTTATTTTAATTGCCGAAATGATGTCTAAATTTAGGTCTGGTACATAATGAACGTCTTTTAATTCAATTAATGATTGGTTTTTGTTTGAATTTTCGACTCTGATCACCATTTTTCCTGTATGTGTGGCATATAAAAATGTATTTCTCCCTGCGCATTGTAATTTTATTGGAGTTACAAATTTTTTTATATTTGATAATTTGTTGAGATCGGAAGTTAAATGAACTTCTGCGGCTCCATCAAGGATTGCCCTATTATTTAATGTTTCGTAGTCTCCATTATTATTATTTTTATTATTATTAATTAATTCGTTTAACAGCCACTCATTATTATTATATTTTTTTATCATGCAAGACATTTTCACTTGCTGCTCGGAAATATCTTTTTTATTATTATTAGATGGATTTAAGTTTGTTTTCGGTGGGTAATTTCCTTGACTATTATTATTTGCATTTCCATTGCTATTGTTACTTTGATTATTGTTATTCATACAATTTTGGGCTATGTGTCCGAATTGGTCACATTTGTAGCATTTGGGATTATTATGGTTATTGTTTCTGTTATTCCCTCTGTAATTATTTCCTCTATAGTTAGAGTTTCCCCTGTAATTGTTTCCTCTGTAATTACCACCGTTATTATTATTACCATTCGTATTATTATTATGGCTTTGTTCTGATGAATTGCTATTATTATTATTACCATTTTGACCATTATTATTGAAACCGTTTCTGTTTCCATTTCTAAAATTATTATAATTATTAGGGTTTCTATAATTATTTCTTCCCCTATAGTTATTATTAAATCTTCCTCTATAATTATACCTATTATTATTTCCGTTATTATTATTATTATTTCTATTCGTATTATTATTATGGTTATTACCATTATTATTCTTTTTTAAAATTTGGTCTCTATACTTTTGGTCTGAGTCCTCCCTTAATATTCTCTTGAAATTATCTAAATTCTTTTCGTTAGGGGGTAAACTTTCATATTGTATTTTGGCAATTTGTTGCTCATAACACAGTGCTAACTGTAAATTCTCTAATTCTTCATTCTCGGTGACCTCTTTACCACTGTCTCTTACATCGGTTACGAGTTCGTCCCATTTTTTTAAGAAGCCTTTCATGTTTCCGCCTGGTTGAAATCTAAATTCTAACCATTTTGCCTTAGCCATATTAGCCGTAACTGAGGTCTTGGTCCCATAAATATTATCTAGTTTTTTGAGCATTAAAATTGCGGTGTTACAATCCCGTATTTGTTTGGTTATTTCATTGGACACTCTTTCTAAGATAAATGCTTTGGCATTATCCTGCATTTTGCAGTAATTTATCATATCTTTATTTGGCCGAAAGTTTAGATCATCAATGTTTTCGATATAGGATTGTAAGAATTCGCTTTCCCCAAAGATGTCGTAATATCCCGCACCTCGGATGGCTGATATGATCATTCTTCGCCAATCCAAATAATATTTGCCATTAAAAACTTTTCCGAGTGGGGCTTGGATGGGTTTAATTTCGTTCGGGGATGCCATTTTTTCTTTTATTTTTGTAAAACCTAATAAATTTTCTTCTCTATTACAAACAGCTATGTATTTTTTATTTTCGTTGGTTTCTTTTTCTAATTTTTCTATTAAATTTTCCTTTTCACAATTTTCCTTTATATCCAGTTTTTCTAAATTTATTTAATTAAAGAATCTATTCATAAATTTTTCTTTCGATTTAGCAGAACTGTAAATTCTGTTCGAAAAATAATTTACTGAAGATTCTGAAATTACAATATATTTAAGGCTACTAATGTCTTCTATTCTCCCGGATATATCTATTACAAAGGACTCTAATACAATTTCACCCGTGAAATATTTAACGTGGGGTAAATTATAGATTTCTGTTTTTAAATCAACTACTCTCTCTCGCTCAAACTTTTTAACCAATTCTTCCAAATCTTATTTTTTAATATTGTATTCAAGAATTTTGGATTCAGACAAATTTATTATTTGGGACATGTACTTTTTTCTTTGTTATTTAATTTTGGGACCTTACTTCAAATACAATTTACAAAGTACGAAAAAATAAATGATTTCAATAAATATTACCTTTACAATAGTTTCTCTATTTGATTTCTGCTGTGGTTTATCGTTGATTTATGTTTTCTTCGCTGTTGACCTTGGTACTTCCTGCTTTAATTTTAGTTGTGGGTTGTCCAAAAAAGTTGGGTCTTCGATGTTGGATCTCGGTTGAGTCCTCGATGACGGGAGCAGGTTTCCGTTGGTTGTTCTCTTGATCTCGTTGGCGGTCCCTCTGGTTTTAGCGTTCGTTGACTTCCAGTAATGGCCGTTATTTGAGTCCGGAACTTCAGCTATTCTTCAAATTTAAATTTTGATTTTTTCAAAATAAATTCAAATTCGAGATACTTTCTCGAAAAACACGATGACTTTTCGTGTATTATTTAATAAAAAACATAAAAAATTTTACGCACAGCAGTAAATCAAATTTCCAAAAAATAATTAATTCATCAGTTTAAATTTTCTAAGTCTCTCCTCAAAGTTCTACCGTAGCGATGGCTACCATGATGTGAGGTATGAAGAACGAGGATCGAAAGAACTTGAGACTTTAGACTTTCAAGAAGTTTATTCCGCAACTAACATATATTTTACAAACGAAAAAGTAAATGGTGAAGCAACAGCGATATGCGATCGAAAGTAAAAAAGTAGAAGGGGAAACACTTCGTGACTAGACTGTACATATGACATATATATATATAGTGTGACAGTGATGATGATGATGAAGAATGAGATGAGGTGGGATTTCGTATCAACAAATATGGGCCATATGTACATCAGTTGGCATCTTTTGTATTTTCAATCTGGTAACATTGCTCATAAATATTTTTCAACTTTATTATCGTTGTTTTCTAAGTATTTCATCGAAATTCACCTTTCAAATGAAAATTTTTAATTTTAAAACTTCTCTGTCATCGTCTGCTTCTGATTATTTCAAATCAGATTCACGTGTTCAAATTAAGTTCAGATTCATTTTATCCTGATCAAGGCTGTTGATCAAATTATTGATTAAAACATTTATTATCAAATATCAATCTAGCGAAGGTACACATCTCGAAGAGTAATCACGATGTCTATAATTAAGTACTTCGTAAATTCTACACTTCTTGTACCATTCAGTTTTGTTTCTGAAACTATGATTTGCAACAGCCAGTCTGAAGATGATATCTTTACAAGAAAGAAATTTCATTTCAATTGCTCTCACAGTAAAAAGAAAATACCTGACCACTTCTGTTGACTTTTTTCAGATTCGGTATGTGCCAATAGTTGTTTTTGGCGCCGTTGATCCTGTTACCTTAAAAATGAACGGTCATATCGCCAGAAAAATACCATTTCATTGCTATGTTGGTAAGTCAATTCAACTGATTCAATATTGTTGAATACTAAATGTTATCGCTGTCAATTATCGGTAACCTGGTTTGTCAATTTTCGTAGGTAAAGAAGTTGTGTCGGCAAAAAATACTTACCCAGATAAACCTCGTGAAGGCGCCGTATGCACTGTATTCTTGAGCAATTTATATGTGGAGGATACCAGCAACTTTCTTCATTCTGAGTATTTTAAACCAGATGTCGATATTCGTGATTTATGCATCATTATTGGGGATGCGGACTGTCAATTAGATCGAGGCCTCGAGAAGGCATTGTGTTGTATGGATGCTGGAGAAGAAAGTAAAATAACATTAAGCCTCAATGGCCAAGAGATAACGGTATTTGTTAAACTAATTAAATTCGATAATCCGTCTCCTGTATTCGAGTGGCCAGATGATAAAAAATTGAGTGTCGCCTTCAATCACAAAGAAAAAGGTTAATTTCTTTTCAGTTCATCGTTACCCACTAATGTAAAGTAAAAAAAAATCTAACAATTATATTCTTCCTTGTAGGTAACAAACTTTTCATCGAAAAACGATACGTCGACGCATTTCATCGATTCAGTAAAGCTGTGAAATTCGTCATCATTATAAAAGATGACAGTCTCGGTGGGAAAAACGACTTATACGTTACGCTGTGCAATAATATGGCTGCTTGTCAGTTGCATTTTCAGAACTATGATTACGTTGTTCATCTATGCAAAAAAGTGCTGACTCACACACCGGATAACGTCAAGTCCCTGACGAGAAGAATGGATGCCTATGTTGGACTTCGAGATTTTGAAAACGCTCATGCAGATGCTACGAAAATTCTGCAATTAAATCCATCGGATAGGTACACAAAGAATAAATTGGAATTTATGAATAAAAAACTTGCCGAACAACATGAGCGATATGTTAAAATGGTGAAACAAATGTTCACGTCCTAACGATGGTTTTACCTTTTTTTTTCTCGTTTAGAGAAAGATCCAGATTGAAATGTTTCACAAAATCACACCACCAATATCTTTTTGTTTTTTTCTTTCTCTTGTAAGTAAGATTGATTAACGTTTGTACTAAATTATTCGAAAATAACAGTTATACGAATTAATTTTTTTTTATTTTGACATCAGTATAGCGTTTTGATTTCAATTAAACGAATGATTACATTTTCCTTCGTAAAAATATTAAATTTTTATTTGTACCTTTCAATTTCTTAAAAAATAGCTAACAACCAACGGGAAAAACGCAAGTCACATGGTACCTTAGTAAAATTTAAATAGAGAGAAAAAATTCAAAATTCATTATTCTCATGTACAGACATCAACAATAATAATAATAAATTATAACAGATAATATATAAAATTAGAATCATAATTAAAAAATTTTGACTAATTAGGGAGAAAAACTGGTACATCGAAATGCATAACGGTCTCTACAAACAAGAAAAAAAGCACGGAATATAAATTTTCATAGTACAGATTCAACGATTATAATTATGATACAGAAAATGAATTTTAACGAGTGAATTTAGCTTGGAGGGGATTCAGAAATGACGAGGAAAAAAAAGAAATTAAACAGACGCACAAATATCACAAGAAAAAATGGAAAAATTTCCACGTATTGCTTCAAACCAAGTTCATCACGAATTTATTTTTCCATTTATTTGCGAATCCTGCCGAGTCATGATTTTCGTAGCTTCTTTCGCCGCCTGCTGAATGCTTTTTTCCACGCACAAATGATACAACGGTTTCATAGTCTGAAACAAAGAAAAAAAATTAGAAACGAAAATAGTAAAGGATAACCAGTGATCACCCACCGGCTCCGCCTCCGCGTGGCAATTGATTTGAGACTTATAATCCTCCAAAAAGAAAACGCCAGTGAGAGAGAGAGAGAGAGAGAAAGAGCAGTTTTTCCTTTTTTTTTCGTTTTTCTCCCTTGATTTTTCAGTTTACGAACAATAAGGAAAGGATGTATACTTGGAGGAAAATCTAAAAATTTGCACTCAGGGAAGCTACAGACTTCCACGAAGACTTAAAATCTTCCTTAGAACAACCCCCTTGCAAAGAGTAACCTACTCCCTAACATAAAATGGCTCTTTTCCCTCCCTTACTCTCCTCCTCGGTTTTATTCCCTCTTCATCACTTCATTTTCAAACCATTTATTTGACTGGGCCATGTATGCAATAGATATAGTAAGTGTATTCACATTTCAATTTTGTAACTTTTTGACCTTCATATCTCAGAAAGGAAGTAATACAGAAGTATGAAATTTTGTGGACCAACTAATATAGTAGACATATGTTTCAGGAAGGAAAAAAGTCAGAACAATTTTTGAGGTTGCGAGGGGATCAAAATCCATGACTTTATCCTCCGGGGACGATAGAATTTTTCTCTTCTGATGGTACATCTACATGATGAGACCTTTTTTTTAACACTTTAATGATGAAAATTGGTCCAACTGTTTCTCTAACTTGTTGTCATAGTAAAAAAACCTTTATAGAAATAAATATGTAGTAAGATCAAACAAATATTTTGGAAAATGATTCATGATTGGCGTGGCGTAGTAGTTAGATGCTTGGGCCCTCCACATTCCTGACCTAAAATGGTGATCGATTTAGTTTGGTTCAAATTTTCCCCCAGTATGCCGTATGCAATTGTAAATTCATGCTGGTAGCAAAAGTGGACAAAATCCTCAAAAAAATTAATCGAATCACGAATCACAAATCCTTTACAGTAAAGTGACTTGAATCATGAATCACAAATACTTTATATCCAGAGATTAAAAGTGATTTGCACGAATCATTTTTCTACGAATCCTCAAGGTCTCGAACATTAAATAATTCAGTTTGACCTTAATATAGGAAAAAGTTCTGAACATTCGAGTACTTTTGGATAAAAAACTGTTTTATTTAGGAAAATGAGAGGTAAAAGTTCTCTAAAGAGACGTTTAAATTTGCACGAATGAAATTCACGAATTTTTTTTTCCAACATCAAATTTTTAGGAATCTTTTGGAAATTTCCTGACCTGAGGAAAAGGACTTGTGATTCGTTTTGTTCCGCTGTTTGTAAATAAATGATTCGAGTCCCAAATCCTCCGTTTCTTAATGTAATTTGAATCACGAATCACATTGTTTTTTTAAAAGTGATTCGAATCACAAACCACAAATCCTTTTCAGCCCCAAAAAAGGATTAGAATCCTGTTTTTGTTTTTTACGAATCCTGCCCACTATTACTGGTAGTTGGGTAGACAAGTCAAGTCTTTATCTAATATACACGTCATTTCACTCCCCAAAAATAGCAGACCAATCAATTTTAGTTTTATAAATCACCATCACAGTACCACTTTTAAGTAGTATTCCCGCTTATTACCTCAGAGTATGCCTTTAATTCCATAATAATTATTAATTATATTGTAATCAAGTTATTAAAAACAACTGTCAGAGAACAATTACTCTTAAAGGGATAAAATTTTGCATAGATATTTGTCACATATTACGTCAAAGTTCTATGAAAATTTGATCGAAATCATACAATTGGTTCTGAAGATATCTCTGAAATTGTGTTAGATTATTAGATTCAAATTATATGAACGCAATCAATTCGTTTGAACCAAATGTACGAATGAGCTGAAATTTTGAAGAATCATTTTGATGCATTAGCTTGAGAATCTGTGAAAATTTGAATGAAATCTTACGTTGGGTTTGTGAAATATCGTTGAAATTATTCAACTAAATTGAAGTCAATAATCAAATCATTTGAACCACAGAATTCAAACACAGTTTTAGCAATATCTCCCAAACCCCATTAATAAAAACAAAAAGAAAACACTCACCGTTTCCCAAATAAACGACGCCGAGTGATCGATCATTTCTCCCACGTCGCGAATATCGCCACTATATCTGTAGCAAACGGAAAATATTTCAGTACTTATCGCAACAAGACCAGCGAACACCAGACAGTATTGTTCGGCGCAAATAAATTACCTAATGTACGCCCAGGTTCCCAAGGAGACAAAGGCGAGGCCCATGATCATGTTGGCAATGGCGGCGAACATGTACAGACCGAAGAGACCAAAAATGCCAGACATGATATAAAACACGATAATCAACGCCACAATGACGGCCGGCGTTCGAGCAGCTTTGAAAATATTCTTGCTTTCGTTGTGCGCGATGAACTGACTGTAATCAACATCAATGTCCTGCGAACAATATTCAAAGATACATATTAATATTACTTTTCATCACGTCGCAAAAGCGTAATTTCGGAATTTACAAAAAAAAAAAAAATGTTAATCGAGAGCTGCAGCTGCTGCTGTTGTTCGCTTTTAACACATTCTCCTTCAGATGCAAGCTACAAACTCTACGCAATTCGAATCGGTATACGGCCATACCGTGACGGTTAATTGGCCATTTTTCTCTTATCTGATGAGAAATTTTAGCAAAAAATGAAAAAAAAAAGCGCGGTATCAAAAACCAAAATGAAAAAAAAAACATACATTACAGCGAATATATAGAACAGCAATGAAGAGAAAAATAGTTTATTATTACAGGTATATCACTAAATTCGTTTACACCTTACACATATACCTCAATGTCGTCACAAAATTCTTCACACGCACGAATTACGTTCGCCGAAGAACGAAGAAAAAACTTTTTAAATTAATTAAATGGTCAACGAACTAAGTAAAAATACAAAAAAAAAAAATTATAAAAAGAAAAATAATTAAATATCGACAACAAGAATTAATTTGAAAAGCATCCAATTTTGTACTACATATCAGTCACATTTTACTCAGGAACTTTCACAAATTGTGTTTTTTTTTCCTTTCTTTCTCACTATTTGAGCATATTGACGAAACTTTGAAAAGTAGTTCGTTTCACTACACCACATTAGTAAGTACGAAAAATATGAACGATTTTTTTTTTCCTTCAACTATTGTCCGAAGAAATAAAATAAATTTGACAGTGAATAAATTCCGAAGGCTGCGCACGGCAATAGAAATAATATTACTTTCGAGAAGTCGTCCTCGTCCACGTACGCTTGCCGGTATAACACGTATAATTCATCCAAGTCCTATAAAGAAAAAAAAAGAAAAAAAGAAAAAAATGGCATCTACAAGAGACACAATTTGTCATTAGACTACATTGCGGAGAAAAAATAAATAAAAATTCTATTTGCGAAGCCAAAAAAGGCGCAAAATTATAAATAAAATAAAATTCCATAATAAATAAAAAATAATAAGAACAAAACTATATGTACAACTTACCAGATGCTGTATCAGCATCAAATCGTAAAATACGGGCCAAAAATAAGCGGTGCCATGCAAAGCCGATTAACAAAAGAAAAAAAAAATTGAAACGGTAAATAACTGTACATCAATTAAAATACACTATACAACACTGCTGTACGAGGGGTCTGCGTGGCCGTGGCCGTGGCCTAGTGGTTGGGTATTTGGCAGTGCAACAATGTTTTTCGATCACGTACGGGTGCACAGAAAAAACTGAACCGACTACACCTGATACCGCCACTTTGGGTAGAAAATGTGACGACGGTCAGTCGCAAATCATAAACCTTTCGATCGCAAAGCCGAGCACCTATTGCACTAAGCTACGCAGACCACAATCTTCTCATTCTCAGAACATCAATAAAAGTCACTGCACAATCTCATACCTTCGCTCGCATAACCTCATACAAATATGAACATTTTACTTCATCGTAGCTGATAAAGAATTTTTAACACGGAGGCACATTTAAATAAACAGGAAAAAAATACACTATTGTCAAGTATTTTGTGAAAGAAAAAAAAAAAAAGATTCATAAGCATATACTCTATTGTTATAAAAAGCTTTCGAAAAAATTTCAGATTTTGGAATACATGTAACCTCCAGTACGACTGAGAAAAAAGTACATCGGAGCATATTGATCACCCGTAAATTCAAAAGGCAACAGAACAGAAGAGTGGGGACATCTCAGCATTAGTCCAGGATTGTTAGGGTTTCAGCTAGGAATAAAGCGGCAAAACTCGAAATTTGGTACATATCTTTACTTCATCTTCTTAAACAACATACTAAAAGTAGCTCGACATCCAACGCGAGTGTCTTCCCCTAAGGGGAAAAAATGGTGGCACACTACGGGTTTTGGTCTGTGTTTCATTTAATTTTAATTTTTTGGAAAAAATTATTTCCAAAAAAGTTATAGAGCATTATATGTTTAATAAAAAAGGTTCTGAAAAATTTATTTTCACAAGAACAAACTGTCTCAGAGAAATTTCAAGTTAAACATAAGGTGAATGCAAATAAAACTCTGGAGCAGTAAGCCACGTTAGAGAATGTTGATTTTCTTAACCAAAAAAATCTAAATAAGTAAATAATAAATAAATTTAATTACAAAATGAAAATATCGGAAATATTTGCCAGAAAGCTAGGTAAAAATTACTTTTTAACTAAGTGTCGAGGAAATTTACAATGAACAGTATTATATGAGGTTTAGGCCAGTCAAATTAGATAAAAAAAGGGTCTTGAAAAGATTTTTCTTTGGAACCCAGTAGTTTCAAGTGTCCTTTTAACGTATTGAAAATCCCCCAAAATCTAACTTCAGCTTTACTCCTAAAAATCTACTTTTTTTCCCCCAAAACAGGTTATTAGTGATTTACTCACTTCCTAATAGCGAAACCATAAAATTATTCGAAAAAACAATATAGGTAGGTAGTATGTAAAATTTTTAATAATATAAGTGTCTTGACATTGTTTTATAAGTGCCATAAAAAGCTCAGAAAATGGCTCGAAAGTTTTCACATACCATTAATAAATGATACTGTACTAAATGAAGCCCAGTCTTCCTTATACATACTACACCAATATCTCCAGTAAATTTAATATACATACCATATTTCTGATACGATTGAATATTAATACAGAGTTGGCAACGCTGTCAACAGTTGGTTTTTTAGACGTAAACTTTTTTATTATACAACATTATGATTATGAATTATGAGCATTGCTGAATATAAAAGTTCGTATTTTTTCTCGTCTTTCTCTGTTTTTTATTATAAATTATTGAACATATAACAAATACGGATAATAGTAAGGTATTTTATGAACAATGCGAATGAAAAAAAACTTTTTTTTTTCAATCCGAGGTCAAACACATCTGTGCACCAGTCATACTTTTGATAAGAACCTACTTGGATGGTTATTTTTACGTTAAAAATGGGGAGAAAAGTAACAAGGGGTATATTTCTCCCTGTAATAAGATCGTCTGTAAAAGGTTGTTTATTTACTCACGAGCAAGGAGAAAAGTGAGTACTTTTCATTCACATAGTTCAAAAATAAATAAAATTTTCATGTGCACGTATGATTATGTATGTATGTACGTATGTATGTATGTTTGTTTGTTTGTTTGCAACATCATAGCTTCAGAACCATTCCATAAAACATGAATTAACTTGCTGTGCAGACTAGTTTTATTTCAAAGAAGGTTTTAAGATAACTCCCGCAGCTCTCTTTAGGGATAAGTTGTGAATAAAAATAATGAATTTAATTTATTCAGAAATACGTCTATTTTCAGTTCACTAAAATTCTGAATAAAAAACATAAATAAATTTCTTCTTACTCACAAATTAACTTTCAATGCATTCTTCTTCATTTTACTAATTAAAAAATAACCAATACACTTGTTTTTTTCAATTATTAGTTTTATCTAAAAATAAGTCAGTCCCCCTTCTTTCATTAGACATAAAGCCTTTGAACCCTATTTTCCTAGTCTTGAGATGTACTAAAATTAATTACAATTTATATTGGACAAAAAATAAATGAAGAAATAATTAACACTGTAAATAAATTAAAGTAGGAAGAACATAATTACTTAAATGCAGGTACTGTAAATGAACGAGAAGGTTGTACATGCAATTACCTGAATTACCAATGCATCGTGTTTAACCTTAAATTTTTCCGGAACAATCGGTTCTAAAAAAAAAATGTTATAACCTTTTTTTACAAAATTTTCGAAGTTTTACAACTTTTATAGAAATAATTTTTGCCAAAAAATTAAAATTAATGAAATACATGCAAAAAACCGTTTTGTGCGGCAGTTTTTGCCCCCTAGGGAACGACACGCTCACGATGGACGTAGAAGGACTTTTAATATGATGTTTAGGAAGACGAAGTAAGAATGTGTACCAAATTTTTGCTTCTACCGATTCATTCTCAACTGAACCTCTTTTCAGAACTAACTGACTGGACTACATTATGGTATAAATAACCAACAACAAATATGACGTACACTTGCCACTGGTGACAAAAAATCTGGTCGGCGACCATCATAAACACTGAACGAGTTTAAACTTAAATTAAAAGAGAAAAATATTCGGATAACGTAACCAGAAAAAATAGCAGCGACATAGTCATTTAAAACCAGAAAAAGTTTTAAGAGGAAAATTACGATCATTCAGACATAAAGAAGCCATTAGAAATGTATGATTTAAAAATATGAATTACGTGGTGCTATTTAACCTCTAACAAATATCGTTGAGGAAGAAAATCAGATGGAATGATCAGGACCTCTTAAAACACGTTTTGTACCTATTTTCAAACAGCGATTTTTGGTGAATGAAATGGGAATAATTTGAAAGAGAATTTCAACAAGAAACAAAGGATATTCTGCACAACCTACAAACGAATTATATTATAAACTAGAACTTGAAACGTTTTTCATGAGGTAATTTAGCAAGTGCTCAATTTTCAACCGATGAAAGATGTGCGAAATGTTACGTAAATAACATTAAAATATCAATGCGATGATTTTACGATTCCACAAACAGAAAAAAGAAGGAAAAAAGGGCAATAAAATTCCATTTCACAACCATACATACAGAGGTTCTTCCATTAATGATTTTTAAAATAGAGGAGGCAAAAAAACTGAAAAGTATCCTGGATTAGTTTATCGAGTAAATTTTAATTAGTAGGAATACTTTCTCAGTCAACCATTTAATAATACCCGAGTATTGCGAAACAACAGTAAACAATAACTCGTGAATTCGTTATCCATAATTTCTCGACCATTTCTATTGTTTTTCGAGGTACAACAAACTACAGTCCCTCCAACGAAAAATAATCCCTGCGCCCTAAAGCAACGCTGCCAAATATTCGCGTTTTCATTTACGGCAATATGATGGTAATCATACAATTCGTATTACCGCATATTCCTACTGTTAATAATGCGTAAATAATGTATGTAAAATTGTACAGAAGTTTCGGGTTGCGTTTCATTTCTGGGATCAACTCTAGTTGCATGTACTATGATACGAAATATTAAAATTCCCAACACTCCCAATCTTCAAAAAATGTTTTCATCATTATTTTGGAAATAAATATCCATAGTCACTCAAAATGAAATAACAGTAAATATTTGAAGCAACAAAATTTAAGATTCAAATTTTTTTTTTTCAGAGCCATAGCTGTTCAGTTTTATGATTTAGTTTTTGATTTTCGGAGAACTATGTTCATGTAATCTTTGATTTAAAGATCATTATTAGAATCACATATGAACCAGTGGTTTACGATTTCTCGATTTTCAATTACACCTTTTAGAGCATCAGCATTCGAAGTTATAACAGGAGCTAATATGAACACAACTAAAATCTGTCCTTAAATCAACACAAAACGTTAAGATGATATTCGTAACGACAGAGCGAACTTTACTTATCAAGCCATTAAGTAGAATAAAAATCGGTTCCTTACTACAGATGCAAGCTTCACTATTTTAACTTTAATTCAATTATAATAAGAGAAGAAATGACGAAAACGATCACAAATTCACGATGAATTACATTTTAAGGAATAAGGAATTTAAAAATCAACCCTAAAACTCTCGTTTTTATAAAAATTTTAAAAATAGGTCCTCTAGTCATCAATTTTTGCAACGTTGAGGTTTTCACTTCACGGCTTGATAAGTAAAATTGGCTTGGGAAATGAAAATATTATGATCAAAGACAAATATAATCACAGAAATGACACAACGGCGAACGAATACACGAATAAAAGAACCTCGACGACAAAAATAACCCTGTCGCAGTTCTAGTTTAAAAAAATTACTATTATACTTTCGCATCGCACAAATAAATAGCGAATGGAGTAAATCTTCCAAAATTCTCTAACAAGTTGATAGTAGAAGCTACAAAAAAAAAAAAAAAACTTAATGAATGACTACAGTCATAGCAAAAAGTACTACTCGGCCCATTATATGGTTCGGTTTGCTACGGCTTTTTACTACTCCGGCATGCGATTTACAACTCACACTAGCAGACGATAAAGATTTGCTCTCTCTCCACATACTCATGTCTATTGTAATCAGGTATGTAACGCCGACGGTGTCAAAAAATAATGATATTCTCGTCGCTCGAAAGTTTAAACCGAATCGGGTTTTCTTGAACATTATTTCACCATTAGGAAGTGTGAAAAATACAAAAAAAAAAATTGCGCGAAATTATAACATGAAGTTGAATCAAAAAACCGAAAATGGAATACAGCGTATCACAAACATTTTCAGCACATCGCTGCCACATTATACACTCTACACACAAGTCGACACAAAGAGCGATCAACGCAGCAACTCTTAACTACACTACTCAAAAGAATTTTTCAAAAAATTCACAAAAAAATAAATTTAAGTAGCAAATTACCGTTTCTAGACGAGAACGATACGACTCAGAGAACTCTTCTCCTCCCATTTTACGTTTAAGACGAAACTGTTCTAACGCTTTGTCGCGACAACGTATATGCTCCTGTTCGAGCACATCAGCACTGAGATATGGTTTCGGTCCACCGCAAACAGCATCCATCATTTGATGGTACGTTTCCTTCGCTGCGACCACAGCTGATAGATTGTTGGCTTCGGCGGTCGCCTAATTCGATACACATAATTTTAAACAAGGCTTAAAAGAAACTCGAAACAGAAACATCGTTAAGTACCCACCACCAACATCGATTTCGGTTCCGGCAAATCATCTCCACTGAATAGATTCATATAGCATTTGAAATACTGTACTAATTCCTTAACCTTGACCTTCTGTCCACTTATTTCTTTCTGCACTAAGTTTTCGCGACCAAGTAACAGAGGTACCAGTTCTTCTAAACATAATTTGAATTCATCTTGAATGTCTGAAACAAGAAAATATGTTGAAGTTCTTGCATGATTGTAAAATCGGTCGAGAAAAGTAATGCGGATATTTTTTTAACTTGAGCAACGACAGCTCTAAACCAATTATTGCAACCAATGAAACGAATTTCATCTATTATTATCTAAAGTAATAAGCGGACGAGAATACGACAAATTCCATAAAAGGAAACATGGATCTATTAATGCGATAGTGGTAATTGTGGCGTAGTGATTAGGGGCTCGGCTTTGAAATTAAAAGACCACGAGTTCTAGACCACCTGCCACCACATTTCTGACCCAAAATGACGAGGTGTTCATTTGGGTCCTATTGGTGCTTCAGAGCGAGACCGGAAAATTCATGCTTGGGAGACCATTGGTCACCGGATCCTGACCCTCCCCTCCCTCATTCGGACGACAAACATAATATGTAAAGAGACCAAGGAGCCGAAACCTATTAATCAAGAAAAATATACTTTACCACACAGTCGTCCGTCGAATTTCGGATTCGTGGCAACTTTGAGCCCTGGATGAGGCAAAAGAAAACATTTTATGTCGGAAAAACAAGATTTTAAATGCTTTCTTAAAGACTGCAGCTCGGGATGTTGTTTATCAGATATCTGAAGGGAAAAATTCAGAAAAAGTTAGAATAAATAAATAAAAATGGAAATTATGAAATTAAGTAGGGTCATTACGCTTAGTCTTTTATCTAAAATTTGTTGACCGCCTTCTTGTCCGTACGGAGCTTCGTAGGGAAAACTCCAATCTCGGACCAGGAATTGAAGTTTCTGGAATGGTTTTTTTCCGATATCTTCTAAGGCCAATCTCCCGTAATCGGTGAACAACTGAAACAAACAAATATTTCATTTAATTAATATAGGCTAGAAATCCTTACACTAGAGAGTAATCAATGCAGTTATGCAGCCAGTATTCAAAAACCTAAATAAACCATAAATCTGTCCAAATTATCAATTACTTACGACAGATATTACAATCACAACTTAAACCAATGCTCAACTGATCTCAGCTCAAGTAGACAACTATTCGGAACTATTTTGCTATTCCAGCAATGATTACAACGTACCATATTTTAAAATGATTTAAACAATAGAAGAATGGATTGTAATATCCGCCCTCAGGGGCACAATGAAGAAAAAAAGATTTAAAGTTAGATCGAAAGTGAAATATGTGTATAACCAAATATCTGCTCCAAAGTGCCGAAATAAGCAAAAAGGGATATATATATATATATATATATTTTACAGAAGAATTTGAGTGACCTATATATTCGTGATCTACGATTCAGGATCGACGCTTTTCCCCAGGTCCCGCCATTGCACTGAATGCAATATTTGGAAGATACACTAATACACTAATATATTCGTAATTACGGTCACGTGATAGCGTTACAGAAAAGGCTTTCATACATAAGATTGTATACAGAAGAATTTGAGTAACTTATTTATTCAAGATCTACAATTCAGGATCGGCGCTTTTCCACAAATCCTATCCCTACGTCCCGTCACAACACAGAATGCAATTGTTATATTTTCTTTGAAAAATATACTAATATAGTACCTGAAGGTGTTGCAAATCATCCTCTTGGATATTCTGCGATAAATTGTAAATTTGAATTGAGCTTAACATTGTGCTTAGTGCGAAAACAGTGGCACAGTCGCGAACTGTACTTTCACTGTCAAAAGTTCCTTGAGTATCGAGTAGAATAACAGCGATCTAGAAGTAAAATGTAAAAGGACAAGGATAAATGAATATTGATCGTGACGACGGTTACTGTATAAAAATCAATTATGGTTCAACGTACTTTTTCGCCATTGGGTAAAGTCGTACAAAACACTTCTGACCACATAAGGATACCAGTAGTATCTCGTTCGGATCCACCACGCCACGAGAATCCTTCTAAAGGAGCGTTTTCATCTCCAAGCCAAGTAGTTTGATTTTGTTTAGGAGATGATGCATACTATATCCAACATAAAGCACATTGAAAAAAAATTAATAAATAACAAACCATTTTTTAACGAAGTACAGACAAATTTAATTTTACTTTACATTTTGAAATTAAACTCTGCTCTTAAAACAATTTCAGTTCATTCGTGAATTTTAACGAACAGTTCGTCACGTACACTTCAGAGCAGATGGAAATACTAATGTAAACTGATACGAAAGAAACAATGGTAGGAGGGGGTGGAGAATTTTCAATTTTTTTGAAACAGTCTGTTGGTACGTACAAACTCTCACAGCATTAAAGATGCAGTACAAATACTTATAATGCACAAAATGGACGTAAAATACGTCAGCAGAGTCAATAAAGTTATACGTTGTCATTTTAGAACGGAAAAATAGAATTTCGATGGTATTTGAATGACTAGAATTCGCTTAAGCACTCACGAGCATAAAAAAAATTGATATTCTAACGTAATGAAAATAATTTTGGTTGAGACGATATAGATATGTACAGTATCGAAAAAATTGTTTTCAAGAGAAAAACAGTTTATCTTAATTTATCACAATAACTATACTAACATATAAAGATTGAATATGAAGACATTAACTATCGGTTACGTTTAGCGATAGTAAAAAATTCAATGAGATTTATAAAATGAATAATCTGAAAAATTTACGTTTAAAGAGAATTATTTATATGCTGATATTATTCTACTGGTGGACAAACTGATATGATAGTTTTTACCTTTAAATAAATTTTCTTCGAAATCAGAACCCATCCTTCCTAATTGATTGCTCGTACTAGAGAACCCCTTCAATGCCCTCAATAAAAAATTGAACAACACCGTTAGGCTAGTTTTGAAAACACATTCATACACATAAAGTATAGCTGCTAGTTTCATATTAAAGGGCATAGGACTGGACAGAATAAAATAGATATCCAAATTCTTCACATCAAAATTTCAGTCGTATTTTTTCTTTTATAATAATAGGTTGTTTTAACATACGCCAGAATAGGAAAAAAAGTGATTTTAATAAAGCATTTTATCATTTTTGTTGGATACGTTGTATTGAAAAATGATGATTTTTTCGAGAAAAAAAAAATTGAGAATAGAACATTTTTTATGAGTTATTTCTGTGATCAATCCAATATTAACGTAGAAATTTTCGAAAAACTTACTAGACAGACACATTTTCCACATTTGTCATGATAGCAAGCGAGGAGGAAGGGGACGAGACTTTTGATAGATTTCGATAACCCAAATAAGGCGCTTAACCTTTTACAGGAGAACATAAGTTTTCACCGAGGTAGTACTTCATATCCATGCCACCCAGGTAAGATGATTTACTGATACGATATGGGTACACACATTTATACTGAATAATAAATGAAAGGTGTTCCGCTTTATGGTTTAGCTTTTGGCAAATAAATAGTTCCATCTCTCCACCCATAATATTTTGATAGTAGTCTTCGAAGAAATAAAAAGTAGTCAAAGGACGACATCCACAAATAATCGAAGTATTATAAATGGATTAGGAGAAAATTATGTTCCACTCAATAAATTCCTCAATAAAGCTAAACTTTACAGTAATGTTTAAAAAAAGCATTGATGGTAATTTGAAATATGTATGACGGAACTTACAGTACCGCAGTATCCGTGACGTTACTTCATGAGACCGAAAAATTCGAAGTTCCATAATCAACTTGTTAGGACAGTAAATTATTTGGGCGGTTTATCACCGATTATTCACGAAGCAAAAATTAAGGATCCGCGTGGTAGTGGTTAGAGTTAAAAGTTCGAGATCGGCCACTATCACATTCCAGACATAAAACGGAGGTGGGTTCGTTTCGGTTCTATCGGTGCTAACAAAAATCACGCTTAATAGACAATCTCGTGGCCACTGGGATCACGACCATACCATTCCCCTCCCCAAAAATCAGAATATATACTCCAGGAGAGTGCAGAGACGTTACCAGGGAGGGAAATGTTACCCGATGCGTTCAGAAAGGTAATTTTGTACTCGGGAGAGTAATTTTTTTCATTAACTCTGAAGACAGGGAAAATAATTCCCCAAGGTAACATTCATATAATTCGTAGTAATAAAATTAAATCTCCTCAAACCCGTTCAGATTGTGTTAACCGAGTAAGCTAAATGGGAAGTTAGGTTGTGTGAAACTTTTATCTTCCCTGGTAACGTTTCTGAACGTTCCCCAGTAACTGGGTAAAATGGTCACAGGACCAAAGCCCATTACAAAAAAAAAAAAAACAAAAAAAAATAATTTACCACAAAATTCATATATCGCAGAAAGAAATCTAATATGAATGATTTCCCTTTGCGAAAAGCACCTGCTACCGATACGACCACAGCATTGCGATCTTTTATATGGTCTTGCAGAAGAATTTTCTCTAAAGCTTCTTCATTGAGAGCGAACTTATGTTGTTCTTCGGATATGACGATAGGTATAGGGTGTCCTTCCAACGTCGAACCATCCATTTCGCAAAATCTATAATGTGTTAAGATTTCTTTTACCACAAATGCGAAACATAAAAGCAATGTCTAGTCAATCAAGGAGAAAAAAAAAAACGTACCACACGACGAACTTTTAGAACCACTTTCAAAACAGATTTTTGAAATTGCTTCGCATTAATAACGAACGGTAATTCAGCTTACGATGACTGAGCACTAATCATTTTCAATTGTTCACCACCGCAACTGGATTGGGAAAAGACAAAGTAAAAACGAAAAAAAATTACAATATAATAATATAAAGTCGATTAAATTTTTTTATAGAAACGAAATGAAAACATCGCTGCCATCGTATAGGACAGCAAATAAAAAAGTTAGCAAAATTTTTTATTTATTCTTGGACGAATGCATAAAATTACTGTTGAATGCGAGTCCACTTTGAACGACGTAATTCAGCATAAAATTAATTCTCCACCGGACTAGAGGTCAGTCAAATTTTCACGAACTTTCGATACATTTATACGAGTAGGTTATATGAATGTATCTACACAAATGTGCGTGTGGAAAGAGAGAGAATGGGAATCATCCTACGAAAATCAGGGCCAAGATGACGTTTTCGAAACCGAGTATAAATAAACCAAACATAATAGAAAATACGGTTTTCTGCAAAACGTCGCGCCTAAAAATTACCTCGAGAACGAAATTCATGCCAAAATCTACAAAAATTTTTTCATTCCACTCTCAGTTTACACAGTTTTTGGATTTAAAAAAAAAAAACAAAAAAAAAAACAAAAAAAAACTACCAACTATAAAACCAAATTCGTTTGCATGAATCTGTGACTTTTCTCAGCCTTGAAATAGTTTCTTAAAGTTTACAACCAGATTCGTAACCACTTCTCTGGGCTCAACTTACAGCTGCTTGCATACTTTACGTCCGAGTAGTCACAAAAACAAATAAAAAAATATAAGAAAAAATGTTTTAAATTAGGCTAAATGAAAATAAAATAGGTGATAAAACAATTATTGCTAAATGAACCGGAGTTTGATCTTTTATACGCGTGGGTTGGTGTCAAGTATTTTAGCGACTCACTTCCGTGCGAATTAAGGTTCACTGACCTTGCAAGAAACGAGGTATACGAATTTCTTTCTGGAGTAATCAGTGGCATTCGTGCCTTAGGCATTCGTCGCTCACATTGCAATGTAAACCTGTATAATTCGCGACTGTTTCTGACCCATTACAATTCGAGTGCAACGTACAGCCAGCGAACGGGCATTTTATGCAAAATGGCGGATTACCAAATATATAGGAAGTCACATGGAAAGGTAGTCAATACCTTAACCAAATAAACAAGAACTTCAAATTCCATTTCCCGGTAAGTAATTATATTGGAGACGAATGTCACAAGCAGAGAAAATACAGACTCCACACGGACTGTTACGTAAAAACATGAAAATTTTAATCAGGTATCAACGAAGACCATACAACATACACTGCGGATTAATTCATAAGGTCTCAACTCTCAACGCATCAAAACGAATTTTCAAGGCTCTCAAAAAATAACTAATTTTCATCGTTATCGGGAATGTATACAAAAAAAATTATGTAAGACAACGGATAAAATTTTTCGAAAACTCATACACGCTCAACAGACAAATTAGCACAAAATTAAGGCACTTTTTACTTTTCTCGACAAAACTGACATGATAGAAAGTATTACTATCTTCTTTATTAGGATTCAGCAAGGTAAAATTCATCACAATAAATGCGGAGAAAATTCAATAAAAAAATTTGGCACCCTTCAAACCCATCACCCTGCCCTAAAATTTTAAAGTCCATAATTACGACGTCATCACCCCGTTCACGCGCCCCCTTCGCAAAATTTCGGTTTACCCCCTCACAGACTAAAACCGTATACACGTTAAAAATTGTTTCATTTTAAAAATGAACGCTACAATTTAAAAAAATTTAGGTCTAGGTACAGTTTACCAATTACGGTGCTATCACTCCCATTGCTTTTAGAAAAAAATATGCAATGAATAATTATGCGAAGAAGATACGATAGAAATTTCACTATCACGACTCGAAAAACTGTTATCGCGACTACAATAACAATTTTTTTCAAGTTGAAAAAAAATCTTGATTAGTTGTTCGCAAAGCAAAGTTCATTTTAAAAAATTATAACAATTTTACGACTGTACAGGTACATGAAGAGGACATATTATACATTCAAAAATATGTCGATCAGAGGAGCCAATCTGCAGAAAAAATATTGTTGGCACAGTTTGCGGGGAAATGACTAGGGGAAAAAACAAACTTATAAACTAGCCGATGAAACGTGCTGAAATTCACACGAAAATGGTCTCGAATGCGGGACAACTCTTTCCTCCTACCATCAAATTTCAGAGAAATTCAACCCAAGGGCATCATCAACATCCTTGATGCTGCCTAAAAAATTCATTTAAGAATTTAACCTAAGACGAAGCAAAAAAGTTGATTTTTCAGTTTTTTAATGGGTTTTTAAACATTATTAATAGTACTTCACCGACAGTAAAACACTTACCAAGTGAAATTTACATAAGAAAAATTTAAACATTTCAAAATTGTTAGAAATTTTTAAGTTAAATACAGTATTTTAACTGCCTTCACCATCTGAAGAAGTAGATTTTCAAACCTTTGGGCAGGAGGTTTGCAGGGCGTAGTAGTTAAGTGTTCGGATTTTTATCGAAAGACCACGATTTCAAAACCGACCGCCGTCACATTCCTGACCCAAAATGGCGAAGTGTTTCGGTTCATTCCACTGATACTCCAGTATATTGTGATGGTTAAATTCATACTAATGGATTACCGTCCACAAGATTCCGACCATCCCCCTTTGACACTCCGACATCAATAGATTATATATACAATATGTATATTCTGTGGAGTTCTGGATGTTGCATAGAATGGTCAAGTAGCTGAAGCCCGTTTAAAAAAGAAAAAAAAAATCTTTCTGGCATACATCTTTTCACAATCAGCGTCAAATAGTTCAGTCAATAAAAATGGCTTAATTAGGGAAAAAATTGCAACAACTGAATCCACTTTATCGTCCTAAACAACAGACTATAAGTCCGGATTTGTCTGGTGCGAGCGTCGTTCGTTAGGGGCTTCAAATGGTGGGGCACAGCAGCTTTTCACATTTATCTAGTCTAATTTTCATCTGAGCGAAAAACTGTTTAAACAAAATTCAAAGAAAACTAAAAAATCTATAAATTTTTTAATTCTTTTTTCAGTCAGACCCATGGTTTTTGGATATATTACAGCTGAAAATCGTACTTATTTTTCTGTTCATATATCCTACTTATTTAATACAAAAATCACATGCAACATAATTCATCTATACTAATACAGTATATGAGTTCAGTTTTTCAATAGGCTAATTTTATTCATTGCGTAGATACAGATATAAACAACTAATGTGAAATTCTTTCCTTTACCGAATTTCAGCACCATCCGTCTACTCCCCCCAATTAATATATACTAGGAGTACATACGACTGATCTCATAAACATTTAATGAAATATCAGTTGAGGAGATGGTGTCAAAATGTGGTAGGGCAGAATTTCATTTAATTGTCTATCTATACACTTAGAATAAAATTGCTGAAGAACTGAACTCGCGTACTGTATTAGTATAGATGCATTAAGTTGCATGTTATTAATATGTATTAATATTAAACAAAGTATTAACAGAAACGTGAGAACCTATTTTGAACTGAGGTTTATGCAGATACTCTGCACCTGACAAAAAAAGTTTAGAATGCTTTTTCATAGATTTTTTAGTTTTTTTTAAATTTTGTTTGAAAAATTTTTCGCACAAATAAAAATGATACGAAATAAATTTGAAAAGTTTTTGTGCACCACCATTTAATCCCCTAGGAGACGACTTTCACATCGGGCGCATTTGGACTTACAATATGTTTTGAAGGGCGATGAAGTGGACATGTGTACCAAATTTCATTTTATTACAGTTTTTTTCAGAATTATTTCCTAATTTTACTGGAAATAAAAGTTTCATAAAAATCCCGCCAATAAAATTTATTTATTTTGATTGGTAGACTATGAGGAATTTCCCCATCGTAGCCAAGGCAGGAATCAAATGCTCCAGTTTTCCATAATAATTTCTTTTCTCTCTCAATTATTTAAATTTTTTAAATTAAATTTCTATGAAACTTGGGGCTTTGAGTTTTGTCGGGGGATCTCCGCTCCTGTGAACCTCCTGCAAAACCAATGAGCTCCGCTCTACTGAAAAATTCTGACTTCATCTATTTACACACCAGTTCTGCTAAATCAGGATATCTAAAAAATATGAAGCTATAAGATTATTAATACTGTCATGATGAACATGGTAATTACGAACCGAAGAAGTCGTGAATACACACACCGAATTGATAATGAATTTCTACGACGTTCATACCTCAATATATGTCATTGAATCAAGAACAAGAAAAGAAATTAGTATGTTTTAGATTCACTGAATTGAATTCGTTCGGAATAATTTCGCATTAATTTACAGCAACAAGTAACTTTTTGAGACAGCAAAGTGAATCTATTTCACAGGGAATCGAGCTAGTTATAGCGTATTATTCTTTTCGAATTAAAATTATTTTTCACACGTCAAGACTCAATTCGGATGACATCAACACCAACAAACCGATTGGAAAACCCCCTACAGTCTTTAAATAATTCGCAAACAATTCAATGACTGCCTACGCTATACTACCTACATTAATCCGAGCCATTTTTCTACAGACGATTGAATAGGAATCTGAGATCTACGGAGATTCAGAGAGAAACTGACTTCGAGAAAAGCAAGTTATTAATGGTTAACTTGACCGCATGAACGCCAGTAAAATGGTCAAAATTATATCTTAAAAAATATGAACAAAAAATATAACACTATGTTCTGAACGACGTGGAAAATACTTTCACAAAACAATAGTCCAAACGAAAATTGCACATACACCGCGAACGTTAGTTCCATCATAAAAAAGAAGGCTAAAATTACCAGATTCAAAACATGATAAATACTAGTTTGCTACTTGCTTTCAAAAAATTCGTACCTACAGAGAGTCATAAACGAGCAGATCAAGGTGATCCGGTTTTTGCAAATCGCATCTGTACGTGAAAAACGACTTACGCCGACGAATTATTCAAAAACTTGTTCCGCGTCAAATGACAATACATGATAATGAAAAACAAAAAAAAATTCACATATGGTTTCCGATAATTTTTCATGAATGTGATGAGCGCAAATACAATCCGACTGAACAAATAATGTACTACAATCTATAAATATTTTGAAAATTTAAGATATTTTCACAAGCTAGATAACTCAACGAGATATATCAACCCGTGTCCAGATGACTGAAATTTTGTACGAAAAAGATTAATGAAGTTGACCACAAAATAAAATATAAGCTATTAATTTAACTAAATTGATATTAATATGAAAAACAGGGAAACCACATAATTATTATACTTTAAACTTCAGTTCATCACTAGTGTACAGAAGAAGATAGAGGTATTCAATCTTATGGAAATGTTTACTCGTTTTTCAACGATTTTGAGCAACGAATACCATTTGGGATCAATAATTTTTAACAAACCGTCAAGCATGCACAGGAGAACAAATAGAAGTTGAGAAGGAATATAATCAGTTATTCAGAAAGTGATTAATTTACTGGCGGATTACGTTCTGGAGTTCGGAGAATAATCATGCATCGCTCGAAGAAAGGACATAGATCATTAGAGATAAGCGGTTAAAGGAGACGAAAATCAATTGAAAATCGTGATCTAAAGAAATGCGTTAGCATAACACAATGCGAAAACTTTGAAAAAGTAACTGTTGGAAGAAATCATCATAAAATTTAGGTCGACGATAAGCACTTGGAACACTCCAACCTATCAAGATAAGAATTTGTTTCTTCTTCATAAACTTACTCGATAAACGCTGCAAATGGATAATACGATGAATTCAGGAAAGTAAAATTTATCGTTCAGAGCGCGAACCACTTTACTATCTACTATAATAATTAATTTCATCAAGCAAATAATGAAAAACAATATTACATGGTTTTCTCATCTCACAATTCGCTCGACTTTCTGAATTTGGAGCTAAAGAACTTTTAGCTTCGCATTTTCTGTTTACATGGAAAATTCTAATACGCGTAAGGCATTTTGCTTAGAACTGAAGTCCTTATCGGATATACAGGTCATTTCATTCTACCAAAAAAGTTAACACACCAAATTTAGTTGAATAAATTACCACCGCAGCGTATATTCGATGGTGTTCTTATCATTTTTTGTTTTCTACTTTTATTACGAAATTTGAATTCTTTAATATTTTATGATTTTTTCGTGATTTTATAGTGAAATAGTGAAAATTTTTGTTTAAAATAACCTGCCATGTTTTCAAACATCAAAATTCCAAGAAATAATTGTTACCTCGGTAATTTGGTATACTGTTATGCAGGCTGCGTCTGTAAGAATAGGTAAGAATAAATTTCTCAAGACAATTATAGTAACCAAAATGAACAAGAACCATACCCAAAATACTTCAAGCAAATGTAGACTTCATGAACTTCTAAAATATCACCAAATATGTTGAACTAAATATTTTTAATGAATGCTAATAAAATAATTTTAATTTTCTTAAATTGTCTCTTAACTTCACTCTTTCCAAATGTTAACTCTGTATGATGATAGAATGACCAACAAAGTTTTAGCAAAGTAGCTTCTGACGAGCATACTCATTCAACTGCCTCAATACAGATTGAACGTTTACCAATGGTGAATTTTTACTCGAATTTATTATTCTTCATCGCCAAGCCAGCTCAACAAAAACCACCCGCTATCGTGAGAAAAGTAAAGACGACTTATGTCATTTGTTTTGTAAGATTTTCTGTTGGTGTGTTTCTGATCTTTGCGTTTTGAACTGGTTTCAGAGCTGGTATGTGATGTAAGTTATTGTCTCATAATTCAGACACTCAGCTATTTCATTTTTATTGTGAGCTTGATTGATCGAGCCACCAAAACGAGACTTAATGCGATATTTGCTGTGCTGTATCTCTACTCGTTAATAATCTTGACATTATTCGCAGTAAAGAATTTACGTCTTTGAATATAACCACTGAAAAAAGAAGGAAATCTGATTGAAGGATATCAACCTGTTACTTGCTCTCTATACTTGCAAACTTTATATGTTTTGGACAGTTGTCTATTTTAATTACTGCTGTTTTCAAGTGAAACATCATAACCCATTTGAATACCTGAAAAAATTTAACGAAGATGAATTCTGAATTTTGGAGACTGAGTAAAATACAATTAGTAAAAATCTGCAACAATTTACTTTTCCTTGGGAATGTGCAGTGTTCTTGGATATGCACTCCTGATTTATAATTGATTTTTTTCATTTCTTTTCATCGTTCACTTTTTTTCAATATTCTATTGTTTCATGGTTGAAGGAATGAGAAAGAAGGTAGCATAGCAAGGGGCAAGTTCGCTGCCAGTTCTTAATGTCTGCATCAAAATTCATCAATCGTGTGTCATTCGTTGAATGTTCATGTCTCAGCTTCATTTCCTATTTGAGAATTCAGGAAACAACATTTATTTAGCTCTCATTGATTCTACAGAATCTTTTCTTAGTTCTGATATTACTTTTCAAATTGAAGTACAAAATTTTGAATATTTGTTGAACGTACATGAATAAACTGTGATTTTCATTTTCAAGAATGCTATTTCTTTTTTCACGTTGGCTGTTTGATATGAAGTTGGAACAAATACCGTGTTTTCAGCACAATATTATGATTATTTTTTTCTACTTTTTTTTTTTTAAATTTAAATCATAATCAGTAAAAGTTATCAACTGAAAATCATTTGTACTGATAAACATGAATAAATTTAATTATGAATAAAATACTTTAAAACTTTGGCTGTCCTGTTACCCAAATCCATATCAGCAAATATAAATGTTGATTCAATTTTTTTTTTTTTTCACTCACTAAGCTATTATTTTCATCGACAAAAAATACGGCAAATACCTTTTTTAGTTGTTGATCGTCATCTTATGACAAAATTGAATAAATAACAGCTTTAACATTGGATTGAAAAAATTGTGACAACAGAATTTTTGGGCGGAGAAATTTCCTGGTGGGTGTTCCTTATCCTTTTTTCTGCATGAACTGAGTTTCTCAATAAAAAATCCAACTTTTTTTTTTCAACAGGCAGGTTAGGAATGGGAAGAGGATAAGGTAAAAATGAGAAGCCCTACTTGATTTTTTTAAAAAATATACATAAAATACAAAAAACTAAATTATTTTTTTTGCTAGAGGGTAAAACCAATTTTTACATCAATAAAATTGTAATTCTTCCCCTATCTTTAAAAATAAATTTTTCAAAATTTTGTGATCGTTGATTCTGAAATTAATCAAGAATTTAAAACAAGAATATAAAAACGAATTCATCAGGTAAAAATATGTGGGATACACAACAAAAATATAACTCTAAAAAACTCATAAGAAGTTTATTCTATATTCAACCAAATACAAAGGCATAATAAACATTTGATATTTTTAAAAACTTACACCCATTCTAGAACGATATACTTATGTAAAGATTCGCTACTTAAGTAATATTTTATCTGTGACTCCCATGTATAAGTATAGGATAAACCTGGTTGAACGAGTATTTAAGTCTTGCTTATCATTAAGAAACATTCTAAAATACGGGTGTTAGTCTTTTATATCCAGTTCTCTATAGCAAATGATACTGATGATATGATGAGGTTGCCCTGGGAATTTCCGCTTATTTTATTTTACAGAAAGCTAATAATGGACAAAAAGAACTGAACCATAACTTAAAGATACTTAAGTCTCGTACTCTCTAGCTTGACTGAGATTAAGTTTGTTGGTTTTGTTGGGCTACCTTCAATTTATGATTTCGGCCTAAAAAACAAAAATATAATTAATCCTAAAGCTAATATTTCAATCAATTTTAATTTGGCTACTTCTATTAACTTGTACAAAGGATGATTTCAAAGTAACAGGGTGAAAATTATAGCTTCTTATAAGCAAGAAGCAATGTCTTTAGTATTATAAATATTAGGCTGACCATGGAACCACGTACATAAAACACTTGTTTGAAGCGGTTTCTTATTTATATCGTACAATATATTGTCCATGTAAATAGTTCAGCTGTTAATACAGCATGATCATTTCTTTGATTCATTTCGCTCCTATTAGGTGATATTTGTTTTTTTCATTCTCAAGTTGTTTATTGTGGCAATATATAAAAAATGCAAACGTCTATAAAGTTATCTACGCACTTGGAACGCAGCAAATCGGTATTTATCAAAGCTTCTCTGTTCGAAAAATCATTGAATTCATTATTTTTTCAGATAATACGACGTAGGGAGCGCTAAAATTTACAAAATTTCCATATAATACTTTAATTATCTTTAGCTGTTTGAAAATGAACAAACAAAAAAATGAGTGAGCCTTGGATCACACGGTAGAAGTGAAGTGTTTTTGGTATGATGTTGTTGTTAACGTAATTTTCAGTAATTAGTTAAATCAAAATTGGTGGAAAATTAGACAAAAATTTTTTTTGAAAATGTATTAAACGACAAATTTTCATTCAGTTTGAGTTTTTTAGTTTATTTATTTTCAAGTAGCTAAAGATGAATAGAAACTTTGATGAAATACAGATCTAAGTAAATTTTCTCTTCTTTTCGGCAATACCAACTCCACCTTGCTTACTTAATTAAAGGCTGAGGAATTATTGATTGAAAGAGGAGAAGTTTCTAGATTCCAAAAATGGCAAATTTTTTATTGTTAATTTATTTTCATGCATCTAAAGGTGAATAAAAAATTACATGAAAAGCAAATTTGAGAAAATGTTTTCTTCTTTCCAGAAATGCCAAACCCAGCTCTCCAACTTAAATATAGTGGCTGAGAAATCATTCGGTGAATGAGGAGAAGTTTCTAGATTTCAAAAACTGGCCAATTTTCTGTTAATTAGTATTTTTTTTTTGTTTGTTCATCTTCAAACAGCCAAAGGTAATTAAAATTTTATTTTCTAAATTTTATTTTCTTTCCAGCAACATCAACCCTAGCTCTCTAGCTTAAATAGAGGCTTAGAAATCATTAAGTGAAATAATAGAGATTTATTTCAAAGCTAAAATGTGTTCAATTAAAATAGGATCAGACAGATGCCAATATTCACACACATACACTTACTAACACATACTTGTATCTTGCACCACTCACCACACAGAATACATCGACAGTATATGGACGATATAATCATCATAATCAGTGGGATGGTGGAGGTGTGAAACAAACAACGTCACTTCGTTGCATAAAATTCATTTCCCCCTCATAATTTTTTTATTCTTTTTTTCGCAGATGCGCCTAAATAAGTTTCACTTCAAAAACTTCCTCTTAACAACGACTTATCGGCAAAATTGAGGAAACAGATAGGCGGAGCTTTTGATGGTGCCTTCATTTCGTGCATATAAAACTTTTTGTACTTCCGCGTCTTTAAATATTGTTTCATAATTTATAAGCTATTTCGTTTTATGTGATAAGTCCAATAATTTTCTCCCAAAAGCGACCAGATCTTGCAAATTTGACATTTAGAATCCAAATATTTAGACTTTGCAGCCACTCTGGCAACCAAAATGTTGAAATTTTTTTCAAAGATAGGTGTAGTTCCGAATTCTCGAACCTCGCAACATGACGTCACCATAGCATAAACAGAGAACAAAATAAATGATCAAGAAGTTGATAATTTTATCGAAAGATCGCGTTTTACTTGGAGGTGGTTGGTAAGAGGAAAAAAGGCTTAGCGTCTGAGCAGTTGATGGTCTGTTTACTAGAAAGACGACCGATTTAGAGAAAAGGAGAGCAATAAAAAAAAGGTGTGTGACGTGTTTTTTAAAAAGCAAAAAATGTGTATAGTGTTTTTCGAATAGAAATGCAGCAAAATACCATTTCTGTTTGCCTGGAAGAATCAATTTGTACAAAATTTTTGGTTCTTGATTTTGGAATGGTTTTACCACATACCTATTTGTTGGAAAATAGAAGAAAATTTTTTTTTTAAAGTAGGTTTTTTTTTGGAAAATCTACTTATTACGTTTGGGGCTGTATTAGCCCCCCGGGGTTGGGGGTTGGTACGTTTTTCGTTTCACGACGACAAGAACATTTTGGGACTAATAACTAAAATCCATATACATAATTTATATACCTCTGTGTGTGTGTATGTATATCAATTTCTTATTCCCATGGTACAGGTCACAATTTTTGTTTAATAATCATGAAATTTGGTACGAACATTTCTACTAAGCCAAGGACCAGACATATTAATTTTTGTGCGGATGGGCCGGACGGTACCTCCGGTGCTGCTATTTTAGTTTTTTTATTAGTCATACCATGCGGAATTTCGGAACAATATGTACGAAATTTGATACAAATATTTATTATAATTGTTTGTCGCATGCTATCAATTTTGGTGCGGATCAACCAGACGGTATTTCCGGTAAAGCTTTTTTTCGTTTTTAGTTTGGCTATAAAATGCTTAATTTTGAACAAATATTCATTTATAATAATTGATTGTCACATGCTACCAGTTTTCGTGTAGATCCACAGGAAGGTATTTCCATAAAGTCCATTGTAGTATGCTATGAACTTTGGCGGGTATCAGCCGGATGGTATTTCCGATACGGTTGTTTTTAAGTAGATTTTTTTCAAAAATCTGCTTAAATTAAAATTGTCTGAGAATTCGGACCCAGCGGTGGGAGTGGGTACGTTTTTCGTTTCATGATTTTTTTGAGCATTTTGGAACTATTTTTGAAAATTTTTTTTTTTAATGCACTCCCTTTTGCGTTGAGTCCACCTCCAGGCATAATTTTAATCGGATGGTTTCGAAATTTGAATCACATATTCGAATCCATCTGAGGAATAACCCTATAGTCTTTGGTCTGGATCGAGTGGATAGTCCGTCCGATAGGTCAATTTATATTCATTTTTTATTAAACAGCGTATAGGTCGCAATTCAAAATCAATATTGTGGAAATGTGTGGACACGGTTTCTGAATTACAGAAAAAGAGAACAATAAAAAAAGATGGATAGACGTAGGCTTTACAAAGGGCAAAAAATAATTAACAGTATTATTCCAACAGAACCTCCGGCAAATACCATTTCTGTCTAAAAATGGATAATTCAATTTGTAAGTATCTAAAAAACCCTTTGTTCTCTAGTTCAAAACAGTTTTATTATCCCAATGCCAATCGAGTTGATAACTTTTTTTTTTATTGTAATCGTTTTATAAAATGAAAAAACACTAGCACAGCAAGCTTGGCTAGAAAAAGTAGGTTTTCAAGAAAAAAAAAATTATGAATTTTGATGGTCACATTAATTGTAATGACATTACGATCTACGTAAGGGAGAAGTATGTAGTAAAGAGAAGTATATCTCGTCCCCTATAATCATTTTTTCAGGGATATATTCCAATCCGTTGACCATTAAAAAAATAAATAAAAACGAAATTTATGGTACTGGATGGACCATCTGGCCTATCCACACCAGAATTTATATCATGTTAAAATATATTAAATTGAATATTTTATATAAATTTCGTAGCTATTAATCTAAAATTTAGTTAATGGACATAAAAACAAAAACAAAGCAGTGGTACCAGAAAAACCATCCGGCCGATCTGTACCAAACACAATAAGTCCAATCAGTGACTTAGTACTAATGTTCGTTGAAAATTTCGTAACAATCCAACCAAAATTACGACTCGTACTGACGTAATAAGATGACGTATAGGTGTATTTACCGGAAGAACCATGCAACCGGTCCGCACCAAACTTAAAATAATGTTAGAATATCTCATAGTGAATATTTGTTTTAAATTTCGTAGCTGAATATTCGTAATTAGGCATTTTATTCTAGAAGTAAAAATACCAAAAACACAAAAATAGCGGTACCAGAAGTAATGTCCGGCCGATCAGCATTAATATACGATGTTATGGTTTTTGGGTTAATACGAATATTTGTACCAAGTTTTTTTACGATCGGACTAAAATTGCAACCTGTACCTTCAGACAAAGAAATGGAATAATTATATACATATGTTTATACATGATATATTATGTCTGTGTACATAATATGTATGAATTTTATTTATTTGTGCCAAAATTTTCGTGAGACTATGAAATGAAAAACATACCCACTCCCAACCTTGAGGGCCAATACCAGACCAAATGTAACAAGTGAATTTTCTTAAGAAACCTACTTAAAAAGGTTCTTCTTACCCGAAAGAAGAAAAACACACCATCTTCCATAATTTTCTTGAACTGTAAGGACGATAAATACTCCCAGATGACAGAGCAAATTTTCAATTTTGATACAAAAAGTGCCTTCACGCGCTTCGAAATCAAAGGGTCAATTTAAAGTTTTTTGAGTACAAATTTTCTGAATATTTTTCTTAAAAGATGTCAGCAGGCCCGCCATTTTTTAAAATTTTGATATTAATTAGATAATTAGTTATACTATGTTGAAAAATACCTATTTTCACTCTCTCATTATTAAAATTTCAGGGACTCTCTTAAAATTTGGACAAACGACGGGCTTTGAGACATCCTTCCAAAATAATATGTCGAAGAGTTGAGGTCAATAGGAAAAAAATTGGCTGTGTGAAATCTAAGCGCGCAAAGTACTATTTTAATGCCTTGGAAACTATATCCATATTTTCAGGTTTTTGGTACCACTAATGTAACATCCTGTAAAAATAGATGCCTGTGGCATTGGATTTGCAAACCAGAAGTTGGGCGTGTGATTCTGCCTCGGGGCTCTAGATATTTCCTGAAGTTTTCTATTGCCACTTCAAGGAGAAAGATTTTACTAACAGCGAAGATTTTATTTCCAAGAATACTTTAAAAACTTCTAAGTGATTAAAAATATTTTAATACAGTGTTTCCGATAAAATGGTTGCATTATTTTACTGGTATAGTGCGCCCAGATCAGGAATAAGAACGACATGATGTCGCAGAGACGTTTACATCACCAAGCAACATGAATTTAAAGTGCAAGAATATTTTTGAAGTAGTTTATGGTGAAACTGAATGAATTTTTAACATTTCCTCCCACCCTCCCAACTAGTCAATTTTCTCATATGATGTCATTTGGGACAGACTGCGTATAGATGGTTTTGATGAGACAAGAAAAAAAGTTATGTCAACATTTCCTTTACGCTCCATAGTCCATAATAAAAAAACCATAAAGATTTCAATTTTTGAATTATTTTTCAAAAAATTTATACTATTTTTCGTACATTTTATATCATGATCAATCACATGGCTGTTTTTTTCTCGGTTTCAGCTATACATTCATGTAAAAAAAGTTGCATAACCATATTTTTAAAAGGTTTTTATAACTAGTTCCTCGAAAACGGAGTATTAAAACTTACCTTGCAAAAAAGTTATGTGTGGGAATGATGAAAATTATTCATTTCGTGGGAAAAGAAAATGATTTATATCATTTTCCCATTTTCACCTAACTTTTTTTTTATGTACGTACTTAAGTACAACCCCTGAAGCACCTCTCCAAGCCCCTTTGGCTTGTGCCTGCCCTGAATTTCTGGTAATAATGTAGAATTTGTTGTTTTCGGAGACAACGAATTTTTTTTTTTTCGTGTCTGTGTGTGTCTATGTGGGTAATGGCGCATGCGTATCGAGGGTATAATTAGAAAAATAATATCGGGAAATAATTAATGGCTTGTTCGTTTATTATAGTGATACTACATACATTATATCTATGTATATATGTATATAGTACATGTAGTATGTATCGCTGAAAATTTTTGTTCACAGTTTAGAGGAAACTACTATATAAATAGGACTTAAATTATCACAAAAGGTAGTCCTTATATAGGACTAGGTCTAATACGAGTTTGTTGTTTCTTGGATCAGTAGTTTCCAAAACTACCGGAGAACAATAAATTCCTGAAAAAGTGGTTTTTCCAAGATTTTGAGGAAATTATAAAAGGGATCGGCTTGAAATTCTCGCGATACATTATTATTATATATGTATAAATGTCATAGAAGTTTGGTACCCAGTGCTTTAGTAGTTTTCAAGAAAACTGAATCACTAGACAACATTTTGTGTTCACATAAGGGAAAAAACTACTTAAGAGATGGAGCTAAAGTTTTCATGAAAGGTAGTCTTTTTATAAAATCAAGTCTGATATAGTTTAGTGCCTGTTGATTTTGTAGTTTTTGAGAAAACAGAAGAAAAAAAATTGCCTGAAAAGTTGTTTTTCCAAAATAAATCGGGCTGAAATTTTCAAGATACATCGTTTGTTTGTAGGTATGTGCAAGTTTGCTAGAATTTTGGTGCTCATTAGTTGAGTAGTTTTTGAGACAAATGGAAAAGAAAAAATTGCTGGAGAGATGGTTTTTCTAAGATTTTGGGATGGACCTAAAATTTTTACAAAGTGTAGTTCTTATGTTGGACCAGGTTTGATATGAGTTTGGTGTCTTGATTCAGTAGTTTCATAAAAAAAGGTATAAACAAGAAAGGTTTTCTGAAGAAAAGCAAGTCACCTCTGTTTTTTGAAGTGTCCTCTCCATATTTACGGCGCAAGGGGTTATTTTACTAATTTTACTTAAAAATTTAACAATGAAGTTTCGATAGATCGATATATATGTTATATATCGATTAGTATCGATTGTTATTTTTTCACATATTTGAAATTCAGGATTGTTTTTCAAATATTGTAGATGTGAATTGGCAAACTGGGTTTTCTGGCGAAGTATTGCTGCGCTAGAATTTTTTTTTATTTCTATCTCATCATTTAAAAAGAAAACCTGCCATAAAAATATTTCCGCGGCTCACCGGACACCATATACAATAGGCATGGAGAAACGAATGAATTATACTATCAGTTATATAATCTATTCACTCTTAACATTGTATTTTTGTCATTGAAAAGTTTGGTACGAAACACAGAAATGAACTGTGAATAAGAAAATTGTGTGTTTAGATTCCTTTAAGGTATCAGAAGTTAATCAAAAATTCGTATTATTTTCTTTTCGTCTACCCTACGTTTCTGTGTGGTAGCCTATATTAATTAACACGGTATTTTTTTTAGTAACCTACAGAGAAAAATTTCATCAAATGGCGTAAAATCGCAGGCAAAGAAAATATCGTATTTTTGTGAAGTTGAAACTATAATCGTTTTGAACGTATGCGATGTTTGTGATGTTTGTTTAAAATTTAACCATTCGCCGACAAAAACGCGTGAAAATTTTTTTCTTTACTGTTTGTGTGAACATAAGATATAGGTATAAACTGAATACGCCCGACCGCCAGTTTTGTTAGATCTCTGATGGTGGTAATTTTTGTACATTATTTATATGCGTATTTGGAGAGTAGTTCTTATAAGGTTATGAATTAAACCCGTGATCAATTGGCGATTAGAAACCGATAATTTTTTAATTCGTTTAGGCGCCCTGTCAACAATGGGAGGCCATGAGCATTCAGACCAACATCGATTTCGACCTTCTACTATTTCCTATTTAGGTTATACTGGCGTGTAAAATGCACGCTTCTTTTATCTTTACTGTCGCATTTATATTTCTTTTTTATCTTTTTTTTTTTTTTCCTTGGAGTAATTTTAACTTTAGGTACAATTATTTGCTGCGTTATCGGTGCATTTAAAAAAATTTTTAATTTGCTCGAAAAGAGAGTTGAAATTTTTAACATTTAAACCCAGTAAATACCTGCTAAGGTATATACGAGTATGTGCGGTAGGTATAATTACCAGTACCGCAACCATGGGCGGTTGATCCAAAAATTCCTCCATCATCCACTGAAAACTGTCGTCTCACCAATTAGGAATGAGATATTCGTGGAAAACTCATGATCTTCAACCTTGAATATCGATAGGGATTTTGGATTTTTAGATGTTACTAACAGATCGTACATATGTCCTAACTCTACTTGAACTAATATTTGTTACTAAACCGTTGAAGGTAATTAGGCCTAAATATGTGAAAATAGAAAAAAAATAGTCTGTCGAATGAAACGAGTAAAATATCGTTTAAAATTCAAGTACGTGTCGGTACCTATACCCGCCATTACGTTATTATCAAGCAGCATAGTTTTGTTTGTTAACTTCGTAGTATAATAGTATCTTATACCTAATCAAAGAGATTTCTAATATACTTATTGTATTGCGAATTTTTCAAAACGGATATGACAAGAAGAAAAAAATAAAAATAGTCCGAAGTTATGTTCATTTGATTCTATACAACTTGACGTGTTATGAAATGGCGACACTTGTAACACTACTAGGCTACATTCTTTTGCTTTTCATAATTTTAGCCTAACAGAGCCGATCTTTTTTCTTTTTTTTTTCTTTTTTTTTTTGCACTGATTAAACGACCTTCAGTTACAGTCTCAGCTTTCTTCAGCGATTTGTTGTAATATCTTCGCTACAATTGCAAAAGTTTATTTAAACACCTCGTCAGCATGATGCGGTTGTGCCATGTTTACGAATTTCTGTTTACTTTCGTTGTTAAACTGAATGACTTACAGTGACGTACTTTGTATTGAAACTGTATAGAGATGAGATTTAGTGTGAATCGTGACAGATATCACGTAATTTTGTCGAACTGACTTCGCGCATCGAACATCCGACGCGACATTGACTTTATTCAGCCTCATTAATTACGGAATTTTTCATCTGTCTACAGAATTAGAGAAAAAAAAAAATTATCTGTTTGTGGTTTAAGTAGTAACCAAATTTTCGAGCTCGTAGAAATTCCGACAACATTTTTGTACGTGAAGAAAATGGGTTATTTTCAAAGATAAGAGGGTCTACGAGATATTCCACGTCATTAGCTGACTCGTTGGAGTTTCTGAAAAAAATAGTTTTGTCAATTTTGATGAGATATATGTGTTTAAGGTGTTCTGCTAAAGGTGCTTTTCCTTCTGATCAGAAATTTAACATGGTCAATGAAAATGTAAGATTGTGATATTGGTTGATCCAGCACTGCTCTCCTCTGAGAAGGGCCAAATTTACGTATAAGCCTACTAGGCCATAACCTAGTGCGAAAAAATTTTTGGGCAGTAAAATTTTCTAAAAAAAAGAGGGCAAAAGAAAGGAATCTTGTATACTGGACTTTGAAAGGAGTAGAAAATTTTTATTTACACAGGGATGTTACATTAGTTTTAATAACTTATTTTGTTTTGATTAATTTTCTGCTTCTTTTACGCACTGTACATGCAGAAAAATGGTTCCAAAGGGACTATCAAAGTTAACCGTGTATTAAAATTTGGGGTGACTTTGACAGGTTAAAATAAATTTTAAAAAAATTCTTGCACAGCAAGTTTTGCAAGAAAAAGTAGATTTTCTTTGTCTAAAAATCACCTGTATTACCAACATTCTTCTGATAAAGTAATATATAAAATATTCATATTTTTTACAAAAAATTTCCAAAATTCCACAAATACGATACACGAGATAAAATATACTGTTTAAGTACAATGTTTTCAAAATATTTTATGAATGTGTCAAGAAATATTATTTTTTTGTGAAATAAAAAATCATTTCAAGTTCTAACAACCACAATTTTAGCAAATGATTCGACGTTTTTTTTTCCTGCAATGGCGATAATTTTAGATTGTATAAAAAAAACAACACTTGTATAAGAAAAAAATCTCCCACATTGTAAAACGAAGTATAATGCAGTTGTCTACATGCTGGTTACGAAAATACCAGCGGAGATTTTAGCGTCCGTGTTCAAATCTAGTGTACTACAGCAGGCGAGTGGGGGCGAAAATTGACTTTTTTCCAACATCTTGTTGGTTTTAGGTTAAAACGAATGGTTCCCTTATGAAGGCTAGAAAAATAAATTTTCAGGACCATTATCAGAAGGGTAAAAGAGGGAAAATCACACTGAATAACTAATAAGTTGGGAACAAATTGATCAATCAAGACCAATATTGGTGAGTCTGATCCTTGTGTAGGAGATACTCATTATACCAAATTTCGTGACTATTGAAAGAGAATTGCAACTTTCATTTAGATAATATGAAAAATTAGCAACTCCAACAGACCCAGGGAATGAACCATAACGTCAATAAGAACTGAATTTGAAATCCTGTTAGATATACTTCGAATCAATACTTGTACCAAATTTTGTGACTATAGCTTGAAAATTACTCCGTTTAGAGCCATTAATCTGGCAAAACCGCAACAAAATTGGCTCTATCAGACATACCGTTAAGCCTTTACGCACCAAAATTGGTAGATACTGTCCTTGACCTAAAACACGTATGTATACAAATTTCAGGCTTATCGATTGAAAATCGCGGCCTTAGCTGTTTAATAAAAAATACATATAAACTGACCTACAGGACGGACTATGCGCCTGACCCGGACCAAAAACAATAGGGTTTCTTCCGTAGGTGGATCCGAATATATGTTTCAAATTTCGAAACCATCCGATCAAAATTATGCCTGGAAATGGACTCAACGCGAAAGGGGTACATATTTAAAAACAATAAATTTTCAAAAATAGTGCCAAAATGCTCAGAAAATCATGAAACAAAAAACGTACCCACTCCCACCCTTCCGTCCAAATACTCAAGCAATTTTAATAATACTCAATAACAAAAGAGTACCTCTCACTGATGCCCCATATCAAATTTGAAGTCATTTCATGTAATAATTAGAATCTGTGGAATGTAGAAGATCAGCATCATTTAAAAGATATGGCACCATAATCAATTTTAGTGCCTATGAGTGAGGTACTCGGGAAATACACCTTTTATTAACTTGCGGAGGCACCAATGACTCGATTTTGGGGTAACTTCCTGTTGCTTATTGATTGGACTTTACAATAGGTAGAATGGTTTGTGAAATTTTTGTACAAAAGGGCAGCCAAGCATAAGTTTATATGTCTGTGTCAGTTTAACATCCGTTTCTGCGATAATAGACAATTACTTCACGAATTTAACCTCCAGGCAGCCACAAAATGGCAAGTGAAGATAGATGCATTCATTTCACCCACTTAGTTATACTAATATAATGACCAAATTTTTGGTTTTAAAATCCGATCTACCTATATGATGAAACAAAGTCAGAAATATGTAAATTTTGAAAATTTAATGTGATCAAAAACCTGAAATTCCGGAATCATTAAGGATTGTCCGAGTTTGCCTTTTGTACATTATATTTACTTCATTTGTATGTAATTCTCTATGTAAAAAAAATGAAGCATTACTCAACTCCATTAAAAAAATATAAGAAAATCTGAAAAAATCTGAAAAAATCTGAAAATAACTTTAAATTGATTTTTGCTTTTACGTAATCCATTTGAAAGATTGGACAAAATTCATTTCTGAACTTTGTTCCATACCATCATAGACAGTAATCGTAGTAGAACCCAGGTACAGATTGGATTTTGGTTAAAGATGTTCTTAGGCCCAGAATGAAAAATTTGAATGCCTTCATAGAACTGGATTTGAGAAAAGTTTCATTTTTTATAGTTTGTAATTTCCAGCTACATTTCACCGGATTGAGAAGATCATAGAAGATCTTAATTTTCACATTACACTTATCTGACTAATTATGTGGAACAAAGTATTTGAAGTTGATGAGAATCTCCACTGCACTGATATTTTTATCCAGTATCCAGGTGTGAAATTTGGCATTAATTTTTAGTAATGGACTATAGTTTTTCTAGATTTTCGTTCGAACTTCATTCGTGTTTTTCTTGTTTTATAATACTTGGTGACCAAACCAAATTTGATAATTTCCAATCATGTACTTAAAAAAATTCTGTATTCATACCCATATAGGTATATATATTTATGAAACTACATTCAGGAATGTAGATGTTTTACAATTATTTCTAGTTTGATGAATAATTATTTTAATGAATTCTTACATATACACTATATTCACTGATATGAAACAAATCCATCGTCCTTGTTGAGTTTCCCCATATGATAATAATGATTTTTCTGACAGGGCCTTTTCAGAGCCAAAATTTCCTCAAACCAAAATCTATTATTATTTTCTCGTCATTTAACAGGTCTTATAGATAATGATGTGAAATAAGGTCGATGTTTTTTGTTTTTTTTTCACCTATGAGAATAATTTTCTGATGACTAAAATGAAGAAATTAAGTTTCTAGTGATTCTGATTGTTAATTTTAGTACTATTTTGATAGTTTTTTTCATAATAGTTACAAACAGTATGTGATATGAAGATTGGAGACTGATAATTTTGTTGAAAGTAACTTTGTAACTCCTGTTATGGTCCATGTTTCACAAATCTTAGAATTTTAAAAATTTGTTATTTCCAAATCCATTTTACCAAATTGAGAAGTTTTACAAGATGATAATTCTCACATTATAGTAATTTGTCTAATTATGTGAAATAAATTCCAAAAAAATGCAATGAGTATCTTTCAAACCGTAGTACATTTATTCAGCATTCAAGGGTGAAATTTTATAAACCATATTTTTCTGAATTTTGTTCCACACCCTATTTTTCACTTTCTTGTATTATAATTAATATATATATTAAAAAGAGAATCATATAATTTCTAATTAGGTTCCCAAAATAATGCTATGTATGTTTTATAATAGTTCATTTGTTCCATATATAGTGGTGTTACATACCAATGAGATAAACATAAAATTCAAAGGGCAACCCTGGATAACCTCTGATGATTCCAGAAATTTAAATGTTTGATCACATCAAACTTGGAAATTTTGAAAATTTCCAGCCCTGTTTCATCATGTAGATGGGATTTTAAAGGCTGAAGATTTGGTACTCACATTAGTATAACTAAGTATGTGAAATAAATTCATCTACTTTTACTTGTCATTTTGTGGTTACCAGGAGATTAAGTTATTTTGTGTTATTTTATGAATCTATCAAAGCGACCTTAATGAAAAAATTGCTTCCTTTTCGTACAATATCTGGATTTCGGATATAAACTTAAAATTCAATGTAATCTATTCCCAACCATGAAACATATCTATTAATTTTGAAAACAACCTCCTTGAAATTAGCCCTTAAGGTAGTGAATATTTTCTCTATTTTGGTAATTTGAACTCTGCTGATGTTTTTATATTTTTGAACTCACCATAGAATATTTAATAAAAATCCGCTCATATAACACACAGCAGGGTTTGTAATTATGTTATATATATAGGTACTCAAGCTTTTATCATTGATTTTATAATTAAGTCCAACGAGCTTCTAACGACATAAAAAAGTTTCGTGTATGTAATCAGCATATTTCATCATTGTATTGAATTAATTTCAGCAATGTATAAGACCTTCCATAAAATAAATGCAACGGAGCTAAAAATATTGAAAAATTATTATTAACCGAGCGCAGGCAAAGAGCTTGTCGCTTCATCATGAATGTTGGCGTCTTTTAATCATCGAATAAAAAATGAATAGGTTTTCCAAAAAATTAAATTCTGAACCTCTCTCGATAGAATGGAGCCTGAAAATTTATCATTTGAAGTAATTATTACCGTTTTCTTAGATTAGATATTTGCGATTAAAATGAAAAACAATATTTAAAAAGAATAGATTCTTGTTTAGTTTCTTAGGTTAACTCAACCCTCAATGTTCGTTGCTCTGGTGTTAGAAAATGTAGATATTAAAATTATGACAGTGGTGAAAAAATTCAGTTTGAAGAATTATTGTGCGGAACTGGAATGCGAAGTCCTCTCCCACAGTTTTTTAACAAATCTTAGGAATACTACTACTCCGAAACTGGGTATCCTATCGATTTCAATAGAATTTTTCATCCATTCTACATTTATTTGCCTGATGCAATGCCACAAATTTTAAGCTGGTATTTTTTTTAACCGAAAGTTATCGAATTTTTTTCAAAATATCTGTCATACAAAAAAATAAATCAGTCTGGATCAGCTATTTGGGCAGGCGCAACTGCACTAACCAACAAAAAATTTTTTTGACGCTCACCAATAGGACATTTTTGTGAAAGTACAAATTTGTTATGGCTAATCGAAGCACATAGCGTATTCATTTTTTCATCTCAAATAGCAAAAATATTTCGTTCTTTTGAGCCACTGTGGCTGCATGCCAAGTCATGGCACATAGAGCCATACCGTTAATTTTTGGAAAATTATTTTTCATATCGGTAAACCCCAGTAAAAATGAAATTTAAGCATGTGATACTCCACCCTTTTATGCCTCAGATATGCCTGGTATATATTGAGTTGTTTTAAGCATCGTACAAAAATTAATTGTCAGGACTTACAATTTAGATTGAAAATTCAAAGTATTATTAAAACAAATAAAGCCTATATTCGAAAAGAAAAGAGGTAAAGAATGAAAAGATAAACTTAATCAAATTCTGCACAAGAGGACGTAAAAATGAAAACGGTATTGAACAAAATTTAAATGTTTTTCAAATTAAATTACCGCAGCACATTGTTAAAAAAGAATAAAGGTGCGATATAATTACTTTAAAATGGGATAACTTGAACGTGGCTTTTGTATTCATGCTATTAAGAAATATGTAACCCGCTGAGACTTATTGACTGAGAAAATTATATCAAAAAACATCATAAAATCGAAAAAATTACAAAAAACAACCTTTTCACAGTAGCTATTATATATTTAAAAACTAAAACTGAAGAAAAAAGAGAAAAATTTAGCAAAGTCGAAAAGAAATGAAAACAAAATCAAAATAGAAGAGAAAATTTTAGTAAGTAGGAAGAAAAAAATAAATAAAGAAAAAATTTACTTCTTCAAAGGATAATGGGCTGCCCTTTTTTTAAAAAAGGCGTTAGTTCCGCTGGGGGCTCATGATGGATTGATGTATAAACATAAAAATTAATAGTGTGGTTGTGAGCATGCACATTTCGCATGCACACAATCACTCGCTTAACACGTCATGTTACACACACAAATGAGAGTTACAATTGTAAGAGTTACGCAAATCTGACAATCGTAATTCTCATTTAGCTCCTACGCTAGACCAAGCGCCAATATGTTTACACATTTAAAAAAAACAAAAAAAAAACAATGGTAGGACCAGAAGTGCAGGCAATAAGAAAAACACATAAAATTAAAAATTTGAGAATAGAAATGATGAATAGATATTAAAGTATAGTGTGAGGTTGGGTGAAGTTAGTGTGAGGTGGATAGTTTTTGTTTTTGATAAAAGAATTTATTTTATGGCTGAAGGTATTGTAGAAAGTTTAAAACTTTATAGATAATTCCATTTCCCATAATTTACGTTTTTAACAAGGCATTTATAAAATTGCCAAAGGTGCGTTTTTTCAGGTATTTTTTGTTTTTCACTCTATAATATTTACGAAATTGATTAAACGTTTTCAGTTATTATCGATAAACCCTTAAAAGTTTTCAATCAAAAAGAATATATATATTCTGAAACAAGTCTATTTGTAAGTATTTTCGATTTCGTCTAGTTATTTTTGTAAGTTAGCAATTTTCAATATTGACTATAAATCACGATTTTGTGCAAGTTATTCATGTAAATAAGTGTGTAAACAAAAACCAGTCAAACAATTTAATTCCATAGTCCTTGAGTCTTGAAAAAATTTACATTTCCAACTAGTTTTTCTCAGAAAGTTTCGCAAACTTTGTGTCGATGGAGGACATCAAGTATTTTTGCCGGTTTTTTTGTAAAAACCTGTATACCTATTACATAATTAACTGCAACATAATTACATAATCATAGGTCAATATGAATTTGAGTAGTTGGCGTCAAAAGTTTTAATTCATGTTTTTTGTAAAGTTGTTTATGCAAATGTGCAAACAAAAACCAGTTAAAAATGTTACGTAATTCCATAATTCTTCATCACTCAAAAGACTTTACATTCATGAATAATTTTTCCCAGACATTTTCATAAAGTTCGCGTCAATGGAGAATATGAAGCCTTTTTGTTGGCTTTTTCACTTTTGCCTAAGAATTTTCTTAAAAACAACCTGATTTACAATTGACTGCAACATATTATGTATAGAAATTATACATATATCATCATATTGTCATACCTATATAATTCCCGTAAACTAAGAGATTTTTGCCTGAGCATTTTCATTGTAATTAAAGACTACTAAGTACTGGTTTTGGAATGGCAGATATTATAAAATTTGATTCTTTTTGAAAAATTCACGCAGCGGTTGATGCGCAAAAAATATATTTGGGAATAAATTGTCGACGAAAAACTCAACTAACTTTTTGTCGGGCAACTCATCGTTTCCATTGGAGAAGAAAATTTTTTTTTTTTTTAATTTTCGGGTTCCTTCCCTGAAAATATTCCTTCAAGTCACGCAAATTGTCATTCCGCACTCAGTTCGTCCCAAATTAAAGATTGGAGGAGAAAATAACAAACATTAGACCGTATACTTACAGTCATGTAGGTTGTTTACATTGTGTTTGTGAACAAGTGGGTACCGAAGTACATTTTGTTTTTTGTCGAATTCTTTTCTGATAAATTATTTTATGGATTATTTTTCGAATTTTTCAATGCGATCGAAATACAATGCTTTCATTATCAAAGAAACTACTAATAAGGAAAAAATTTAAAACCATTTTAATCGACGACTTTTGTTAATGAATTTGAGAATTTTTGTTTTTCGCCAAGCTAAGAAATTATTTATGAAATAGCCGCGCTATCCCCACCGTATTCTGCCATTCAATCGAAATATAATATACAAAAAATCATAGCAATTTAATCTTTTATGGAGACGCCAGTATTGCGCAAGCATATCAAACTCTCTTTCTATGACCTTTTTTTTTTTTTCTTTACACGCAGAAACCTTAAATTAGAACAAAACCAATTGAACTACTACTTTATAATAATCGTGTTTTATGGCTTCACGTGCAGATATCGTACCATGTTGAGATATATCTCGGCAGATTTTTAATCATACCTAAAAGTAAAGCTTCTTATTATCGTTTTCATCCAGCGTCAAATAGTCAACACCGACCAGGTATTGTGTAGGGCCTCCGGCACGGAGAGAGAATTCAAGCACAGAAGAAGTAAACTGACGAGCCCCCTCGGTGCTATATAGGAGAAGGTTACAGAGCGAGAAAACAATTTGAAAATTTATATTTATTTAAAAATCTCGAAAATGTTGATTTTTTTCATCGTATCGTATGTGCTGCTGTAATTGTCACGTCTATATTTATCTGCAACTGTTTTTTGTTTTTTTTCTATTAATAGGTTTTGGCTACGTAGCCATTGCTGCGCCCGCGTCTGGAGGATATGTCATTTTTCTGTCGAAGAAAGGGGGAAGATGGTCGGGATCCGCTGGTCTGTGGTCTGCTAGTACAAATTTTTTAATCACATACTGGAGCAACTATAGAACCCGAACTTGATACACCGCCATTTTGGGTCAGGCTGAGGAATGTTACAGCGACCGGTCTCAAACTGACAACTTTTCGATCGCTAAGCCGAACACCTCGCCAGTACGCCACGCAAACGATTGACTGTGAGTTTTTATATTTGAATCATATTTTTGTACCCATAAATAATCCTGCAAGATAGACTATTTAAACAAATCTTTTTCTTTTGCGTTTGTTTTTGTTTTGATTTTTCATTCCTATGATAGCCAATTCTCACTAACTCTCTTGGAGTGTACCCGACTTGGTCACATTATTTCATGTTTTATGTGTATGTTCTTAAAAGTTCTGATGGGCACGAGGATAAGCAAGTATCACAATCATGCTTGAATTGGTTGTTGGTTGCCTAGTAACTCCTTGTAAGCAACCTTCGAGATGGGACACTACTAAACAGTAATTAAACCATTAAAGGTTCTATTCATTTTGAACATTTATCAAATTTGAGTAAATTCTCATTTTATTATCGGAGAGAGGGTGATGAAAGTTCTTGAAAGGGCAATACCAGTTATTGAAGGATCACATTAGGCATGCGATAAAGCTGTAATGCCTAAAAAGATGGTATTGTTTGGTAATTTAACCACTTTTAGACGTTGACACCTCCTCCAAGAATTTACATACGAAGAACCATAAATAAATTACTTCAAAATAATAAACGAAAATGAACTTCAATAATTAAATAAGAATTCCTAATTATCCACACACTTATGGTGGATCTTAACTTTATTTGTTGTAAAAGATTTTCAAAGAATTTGAACACAATTAAGTTACATACAATATAATATTTCAAGCTGACACATCAGAAAAAAGTAAGGTTGAACTAGTTACTAAAAGGATACTAAAAAAAATTTGAACGTTATGTCCTTCTGTGGAATCGTATTTATATCCTTTTTCTGGATATAGTATACATGAAGAAAAATTGTATGATAAAGTCTACGATAATATGTTTTTAAAAGGAAAAAGCAAAATTATTGTCTATTTTTTATGGAAGGATAATTCAAGGAGTTGTTCGTGTGTTTGATTTTAATTAAGTTAAAGACTATTGTTTTTCTTTCGAATGAATTATGTTTATCGAATTATAGTAATAAAAATTACCGTTAAGTTTTGTCTTAAAGAAGAAGAGTCAATGGAATGTAATTTAGGAAATAACTGAAAATTATTACGACTGTGTTGAACGTGGTTGTCCAGATAAAATATGTCCGACTATATTCGCTACAAAAGCTTCTTTCGAACAAGCTTTAAGGGTTTCTTTTTGCTTGTAAATTTAAGGGGCCTGTGAACTCCTCCCTAGGTCGATTCGCAGCTGTGCTCTTAGGTTATTTTTATCTTTCCCTCACGAAATTCCTGGATTCATCCAGGGGCATAGCAAAGAGGAGTGATGAGGAAGCCTCCCCCAAAAATCTTTGTAGAGTTTTTTAAAATTGACTATTTGTAATATAGTTGGCAAATCGTGGAAGTTGATGAGTTTTTCTTTTTTCAGGCAATTTCAACAATTTTTCAGCAATCGACAATTTTGGAGTTGGCGAAATTGGCAGTTATATTTACAAGTTAGCAAATGATATCAGTTGACGACCCTTTTTTTTTCTTTTGTAAGAGACGGCCATTTCAAAAATTTTAGTTAGCATTTTTCGTTTTTCTCCCCCACCTTCTCCGAAAAAAGTATTTCGCTACGTCCTCGAATCCATCTCCGCTTTCATCCGACATTCATAACGCTGTAGGCCGACAATATTCATTACTCCAGTTCTCTGAACTTGAACTTCTTTGTGCGAAAGTGCACCCGTCCCTCTCTACGGTTGCTCCAAAAAACGAATGTTTTGACAAAACATTGAAAAACCGAAATTTTCTTACGCTTCACCAAGCATCTCACATTTTCAAACACGTAGCCCAGATTTTTGTGCAAAAATATAGAACGCATTTTATTGACCCGGAAAATTTTGCGTCTACACATTTTGACCCTTTCATTGCAATCGATACAGTCTCTCTTCCTCAAAATTAGGCGTCATTTTATACACCCCGTGTCCCCAGGACGTGACCGTTTATCTTTGGACGACCATCATCCCTCGTATTACGTCTCTCAACTAAAAAAGAAAATTGTCGATCTCGTAAAGGTGGAGGATTTTTCTCGCTGTATCCATACCGAAGTGTGTCGAGGACGTATACGTGTGGGTATTGTTGATGAATTAAATGGCGTGAGACGAGGAAAATATAACGTCTTGCGCAAAATAAAATAAACTGATAATATTATTATGACTATTTTTTGGGGTTTTTTTATTTATATTTTTTTACGTTCTTCGCCATAACGAATTACTTAATCGATTTTCTAATCAATCAGAAAATTGTTATTGTTAGTTTTCTACACCAATTCGGTAATGTTTTTCTTTTGTATTCTTTCTTTATTTTCTCTTTTTTTTTAGCGATTTTCTTTTGCTCCGCTTCTTCGATCTTCTTTCTCATTTATGAATCTATCTCTTCTGGTGAGATGTAAACAAACCTAAAAAAATAAAAAATACCCATTGAGGAGAATACCGAACACACTGTAGCACAATTTATTATGTAGGTCATTCGATTATGGCGCAGTCTGGTGGATATCGCCATTCATACTTTTCCCTGACTCTCTGGCTTTGTGTATAGTGTTGGCGGCGGTGGTGGTGGTGAAGGTGGCGAATACGAAGTGTTTTATCGACGATACACCCTCTCTCATCCCCCTACCACAGTTTGCCTAAGTTCAAAGAGTTCCCGCGCAAAGACGCAGAAAATGTAAAATACTAGTTTGCGCCAGTATGCACTAGCGAAAATAGTGCCTTTTTTTTTTGGTTTTTCTTTTCTCTATTTCGTTATCAATTCCTGAACAGCTGTGTTTCGTCTTTTCAGTTCTGTTGATTCTGTGTTTACGACTGTTTGTTTTGGGGGCACGTAGCTCGACTGAGAAAAATTTTATAATCGCAATTTTTTCTCTCACTCTGTTTTGCACGATTGTAAACATCTGAAAAACACAGGTTTGTTCGAATTTTATTAATTTTATATTTGAATTTAAATCGTTACCTAATTTTTCCTGTTTGTTATTTTTAACATGAGAAAAAAAAAAGGAAGAAAAATAAAATTCCGTTGGTTGGTTGTCGATTTGATGTCGTAGGTTTGTGAGTGTTTTTGATGTGTTTCTTCCATGGAGCATAATAATATTATTTTACTCGTTCTGTGATAACTTTCGACGTATTCTCATCATATACATGTTACGTTTAATGATTTAATTTTTTCATCAATTTCATTATGGTGATATTTTATGATATACGAATGTTGTATTCGCTGGAAAAAAATCTGTACGAGAATAAAGTGAGCAAAGGAACGTAGACATAGTTTTGTTATTATTGTTTAAAACGTTTGGTGCAGTTTGACTTTTTTTTTTTTTTTAAAGAATTGTGTCATGTTAGAATGGTTGCGTTTTAAAATGTGAAGTGAGTAGAAGATCGATTTTATTTTATTTTTGTATGTTTTATTATGTGGTCTGTTGTATTCATACAGACGTCGTTATGGAGATTTTTCGTTAAGGGAGGAAAATGGTAGAAAATAATATCAAAAAATTGAAAAAATTTTATTCGACCATAATCAACAGTGTGTACGATGTTAACTGAAAAGTACCTTGAACGATGTTTGGTATCGCGAATCGTTAGTACACCAGAGTAGACCTTATTGATTTTTTGAATATATGCGTTTCCTTGAATTTTAGAATTTTATGAATGGAAGCTTTTTTTCGTGGAAATTTTAATGTCACATTGTCTGAAATAAAATGTTTTATATTCGCTTGTGGGGGACTGAGTATAATAATAATGACAATGAAAGAAAGAAAGGTAAAAAAAAATCTTTGGATTTGGCTTTAATATTTTCCAATACCTTTTACTCTCCTCCTCAGCGACCGATCGTCCAAAGTATTTGAAAAGCATCATTTCAATTACAGGATGCAATACTTAATGATTTCATATGTATAGCTACAAAATGCCAAAAAATATTTTGGCAAAAAGCTAGTGACGGATCTAGAGGAGGAAAATTAGGAAATTTCCCTTCAAAATTTCAAAAAAATAGAAAAAGACAAAAGTTTAAGGGAAAAAATAAAAGTAAGACCGTAGAATCCATATAAAAACCATAAAAGATTTGTTGAAGTGCAAAAAAAAAAAAAAGCTCAACTCTACAAATTTTTTGTCTTCTCCCCCCCAAAATGACTCTCTTGATCCGCCACTGAAAGGCCCTGGTCAATTTTTCTGAGCTAGTATCCATTAGATCCACCACTGCTCTTCCTTAATATTTCAATAACTGCCTAAAATTCTGAATAACATACGTTAATTTTTTTTCTTAATTTGCTTTGGCTATGTGGTAATTTTTCCTAACGTCTGGAAGATTTATTTTATATCGGAGTGGGGAATCCGTTAGCCAATAGTTCAACAAGTTTGAATTTTTCAATCTCATACTAGAACACCAATAGAACCGAACCGATTAAACCGCCATTTTGGGTCGGAAATGTCACGGTGGCTGCGGTCACGAACTTGCATCCTTCAGATTGCCAAGCTAAGTAATTTTTCAAAACTTCCAGTTACTATCACGCATTTTGGATGATATAAATTTGTATAAATGGCTCATTTATTTGGAAACCTTGAAAAAAAAATTTAATCCATAGGGGATTGAAAATAAATTATTTTAACGTAATTTATAATTATATAAAACGGTACCTGTATATAATCGTTTATTTTTCAACTTCAATTTTTGTCAGAATTAATTAGTGGAGGTCCTTAACAGTATTTTATTTTGTTGAATTTTTATCGCTTAAAATCAAAAAATTTTTAAGAAACGAGAAATATTACTAAAAATTTTCGTTACCTAAAGAAGAATTTCAGTTAATGCTTATTGCTTTTACCTTCATTAACGAGACTAATAAACATTATTGATGATAAGTTATCTCTCGTTTCACGAAAAGACGTGTAGAAAGTAATTAGGGTGAAGTAAAATCCCAAAATCCCTTAAATTCAATTGTAAAATTTCAAGTTAAAGTTGACAAAATTGTAGTTTTACTAAATGATTTGGTCTCAACTTTGGTATTTAATGACTTAGTCTTCCTCCCAACCCCTCACAAAATTCTTCACATTTTTCTATAAAAATATCGTTCTTTAGAAAAATTTTTCTAGGTGTCCTCCTAAAGGCACACTTTAGTTGCACTTATACAAAATATGTCTCAGCCTAATGCATATATAAAGAAGGTAGTTTTAGTTTTCAAACTCATATCATCTGTTCTAATCATATTATCTCTTTCTTTTACATGAAGCTACAAATGTCACCCCTCTTGTACGTTTACATTTAAAGATGTATAAATGGTAATTTTATTTAAATTAATTTCATATTAGTGTTTAAAGTGTTTAAATTGAGTTAGGCTATAACTCTTTATCTGCATATACTTAGTATTTGCCTTAACGCTTGAGATAAGGTACCTAGTGCTTTTAGAAAAAAATTTTATTACAAAATCTTTTCCAACTACTCACGAAGTAATTTGAAATAAATCCGATAGTGAAATATTCATTAACAAGATTAGGTTTAAAATTTTTTTCAATTTTCATAAAATATTATTTCGAGGCCCGTAAAAGCGAATATTCTGCGGTAAGAAATAATACTAACTGTATCATAGACGAATGATATTCAAATAAGCATAGCCTTGATCGCTGTCAAATAATTTTTTTCTCATTGAAAATCTTGATTACAAAAATTTTGCTTCATTTGGTGCCTCTATGTTAACAAAAATTGAGAATAAATTATAAAGATTCTGTCAGTCATACCTAAATTCAGTATCGGTGGTATTTCACTGCTAAAGGGGTTATACAAGAAACATAAAAACTAAGAAAATTTAATCTAAATTTTCATTAAATTTATTCGAATTTCATTGAAACATTTAAACCGGTCGGTTTTTTGGTAATCACGAGACAAGAACCGCTTATGAACTTTCAAAATACCTTGTCAGTTCTTTGTAGGTACCTATGGAATGAAACCAACTCTGATTTACACATGAAGAATAACGAGCTATTAATATTCTTGGGAAACGTCAAATAATATTGTATTCTAAAAATCGATTTTGAATGTGATTTAAAAATAGACCAGGAAAGTTGGGCAAAGGCTAAAAAACGAAAATAATCCCAATTTTTTTTCGTTTGGTCAAAATAAATGCTGAGAAATTTTACAATAAATACAACATTACTCTTTTTCTTTCATATAACTATTATCAAAAAGGAATTTTCTCTAAGAATTTTCTTCGGTATGAGACCCAAACATGGTTACAACAAAGATGAAACTCTTCACCTTTAAAAATTACAATTTCCCCTCTCTCTAAGCGACAAAATAGCAAAAAAAAATATAAAGCTTGTTCATGAAAAACTAACGATAAATATACAATTTGCGGTGCTGTTTCTGATGTCAGCATTTCATAAGAATTTGAAACTTTTAATTTGAATAGTGTCAAAGGTTGATTATAAAACAAAGTGTGGTTTGCACCATTTTTCGAGATTCCCTCTTACTGTGTACTTTGTACTTGAAAATTGCTTGTGAAAAAGATTGAAAAATTATTCAACAGTTGGCTCAACACTGAAGCGATAATCCATGGGTTTCATGTTGTCTATTTTTAAGTAGGTTTTCTACGAAAATCTAGTTATTAATTTCTTTCTCATGGGAAGATCAAGGGATGGGGTAAGTATTTTTGTCGTTTCATGACCTAAGGAAAATTTCGGCAGCATTTTTGTGAATTCATATGTATTTATTTATGAATTTATATACTTCCGTACTTATGTGTGCATGTGTGTGTGCATATGTATGTATGTGTGTATGTATGGATGTAAGTACAATATTTTTCTTTGAGATGATAATAGTCGTAAAAAGTCAATTTTTCAAGATGGATCAAGAAAATTTCTTTATTCAAACACAATAAGGTACTTCAAAAATTTAATTTTTTCCACCCTCACATTCCTCCTATTTACTAATTCCATCTTCAGACTTCATTCATTTATTTGCATACAGTCTGAATCATCAATTATATATGCCACAGTTTCATTTGAGGTAGGTATCTGTTGAAAAATTTCGGGTTCATAATATCACTTCTTCTACTATTAACCAATTTTATTTTATGCAAGCCCTGAAGCGCCGCTCCACGGTGCTTTGGTTTGTATTGGCCCTGGATTTTTGCTGGCATACCTAGGTAACACTGTAGAATTTGTTATTTTGGCGAAGCAATGAACATTTTTTTCATAACTGTGGGTGGCTGTGTGAGTAGTGGTGCATGCGCTGTCAATTTTGTGAGTGAATTTCTCCACCGTAATTTTAACTCTTGAATTATGTTCCTCTATGTTTATTATAGTGAGTCTTCTTAGTTTGGGATATTTTTCTTACTAAGGTTGGGATGGAAGCTAAAATTTGAGATTGGGGTAGAAAATAATTTTCAAGGCTGGGGCAAAAGTTAATATTTAAGGATGGGACAAAATCTAAACTTGAAAGTCGGAGTAGAAGCTAATCTTTAAGAAAGGAGCAGAAGTTATGTTTTAATAAATGCAATGGCTTACTACTCAAATTTTTCATTGTTTCCACCAAATAACAAATTGGATCGGTATTACCACATATATGCTACCAGAAGTCTTGGGTTGGTACAAGCTGAAGCGCCACTTAGCAGCACTTGAAAGCTTGTAAAAGATAAAAACAAGTCATTTAAAAAACCAAACAAAAGATCAATAGTTAGAAAATTAGGTTAAATTATCATGTAAACAATCAAGAAAAAAAATTTGATTGACAATGATATCAATAGTAACAATTATTTTTGATATTGTACCACCTTTAGACATTGTCGAGTAAAGTGATAGATCCAATCTTCGAAACCATTCTGATTATTTACATATTTTCTTAATTATTTAGATAGTTTGAAGCATTTTCAAAAAAAGTTAATCATTAGAAAAAAAAATTTAAATAAAGCCAAGTATCTGAATATCTGGATATTTGAATATGAAAAATCCAAATTGACCGGATATCCAAAATCTTTGTAACTGAAATATCTCAATATCCAATATTTGGATGACCATATATCCTAATATTTTTATTATGTGGATCAAATTTCTAGCCCTGCGACCCCTATGCTGCATAAGGGCGTAGATATCTCAATCATAAGGAGAAAGGGTTCACATATTCTCAACCATACCTCCCAACTACCCAGCACTACAATACCACAACCACCAACCAATACACCCTATTTTTTCACATTATTTTTTTTTGGAGCTATGGGGGTACAGAACTATGAGACATCCTCCTTATCTACGGATTTGATGCTACCCAGACCCCAGACTTTGTGGTTTAGTTTTTGTGACAACAGTGATTGAATACAAACGAGCGTATTACACAAACTTCAATCACCTAGCGGGCCAGTGGACTAATAATCCATGAACTACCTTTTTGTGCTCACGCTTTAAATTTTGTCTGTATTGCCAAATTTAATACTGAACTAGGCTCACACACATACATATACAAGGAGAACACCTCCACCTTCTGCTATTGTGTGGTGTGCTGTATACGTCCATGCACACACCCACAGTTTTAAATTTTAAGACCATGATTTTCAAATCCTATAAAACACCGATCTTATTTTAGTTTTAATTTTTACATTTTTCTTTTTAAAGGAACTGGAAACATGGATTGATTCCATCAGTTCCTCTCCGAAAAGAACTGGAAATTTGAATGTACAATGTGTGGAAATGGAAGTAGGGAGATATGAAAATGTTTTAGTGAAAAATATGCATAATATAATAATCCAAAAAATATGATGGGAAGGGTAACTGTAAAAGGGTTAGAAAGTGAATATAAATTTTTGCACAAATACATCTCTTGTCAGTTGCCCTTCCTGTTTCAAAATTCTTATAATGTAATCCTTTAATACTACTAAAGTTACAATGTACCTATTTTTAACGTATGTAGGTACAATAAAAATGTTACAAAAGCTTTAGTTATTCGGTGACCTTTTCTGAAATAGCCTATTGTAGATCTGTAATGGACACACTTCGCAAAATGTTTTACTTTCGAATCGTTATTTGAAAATCATATCCCATTTCTCTTCCCCTCTCCCTCTTTTAACTGAAAAGAAACTGTGGTCGCAACCTTCTCAGTTGAATTTATGATAAAATAAATCAGAAATTTATAATTTAAAAAAAAGTTTCACCATCCAATGGCTGCTCTGTTAGGTGCGCACTTGTATAGCCTAGGTGGTAAAATTAGACATAATAAACATGGAACATTTATTGTGGAATACCTTGTCATGAGAAAGTATTCTCACCAGAAGGTAAATTCAACAGAATTTAAGTGTGTTCAGCCACTTCATATTTCACATATGGATAAGCCAAAACCAAGGCAAACACTGGAGATTTTAGAGCCAATTCGGACAGTTTTTATCCTGGCTTAATTACATGCACACATACACATGTACGTAAGTGAGAGAGGCCCGGTTGCGTCATCTCTTATGGTGATAAGAGATGATGGGATGGTTCGTGTACGGATCATGACATCATCAAATTGTTGAGATATGTCATGATTTGGTACTCGTACATTGCCTGCAAGTATATGCAGGTAATTACAATCGAATGTAATTTGTGTTTGGTTTAACGTCGCAAGGACGATTATTTTCCTGCCCTTTAGGGCTGCAACTGTCGTTGAGGGGTCCGAGCCCCTATACCTCATACCAGTGAGTCCCCACATTTTTTATGGGGAAATATTTGCTACACTGGGACAAAAATTTTTTTAAATTGAAAACTTCCAATAAATTTTTCTGAAAAATGACAAAGTTGATGATAATACACATTAATTTGGTAACATTTTTCAACTTTGAAAAACAAATGAAGAAATCACACCATACCCTTGAAATTATAAATAAGAATTTACTTCAGTAGTTATCGTCTTGCAATAAAACATCATTATTGTTCTTTGTGATAATTTTTTCTGTCGAAAAGATACAATTTATCCGTTAAGTGTGTGAAGAAACCTTTTCATCCAATTGTTTTCAAGTTATTCGATGGGTACTACCAATCTAACGTAGGTATTTGTTTTTTTTTCCTCGAAGCAGTCCCTGTTGAATGTGTCCGAGTTTTTTCATAAATGCACTGCGATACGTAGCCAACTGTCGTTTGTTTTTTAGTGTTCAAGTATATTTTGAATAAGTAGCCCATCTATTTTTAATAAGTAAAAAGTGAAAGGAAATGGTAAATTTTACGAATGTAGACAATTTCATAAAATACTTAATTTACGCTCACCATGAAATGCGCTAATGGGGTGCATAGGCATGTTTTACTTTTTTTTTCTATTTTCAGTCTAAACGTGCAATTCTTTGTGGGTCTCTTCATCGTATTTTCTCTAAATAGAATCTTGTTATCAAACAATAAGGCTAAGAGTTCTGATTTTGTTTTCAAATAGAACAGCCTATACGTCAATTTTTATGAGACTCCTCGACCTCCGACCAATTAACAGTGGGGGATTAGTCAGCAAAATTTTTCGAAAACGTTCATTACTGGAAAAAATGTTTCTTAACTGGAGAATTTCATGGTGAATTTTCTTCGGAGGAGAGAATGGAAAATCTCCAGCAGCATTTGAGCTAGATTTTCTTTAAACGTTAGAGAAGGATACGATTAAAAGTAGAAGAAAAATAACTCACGATCTTAATTTTCAATCATTGATGCCACGACGAAAAAATAAAATAATTTTTTTTTTGGAAATTTTTCAATCTCTCCTACGATTGAAATTAAGTAGAGATCTTCAACTTGAGGTGAAAACTGTGAAAAGAGATTAAAAAAGATTAATAAATTGTTGTTTTAGCTGGTAAATATTGTGAACGCGTCAAACACACCATTGTAAGATTTTGGTTTTCATGAGCAACCACCACAGGGAGTCAAGTTTACTAGAATAAGATTGGTGAATTCCACCCCTTGACCCTAACTTTCCCCCCAATGAAAAGAAGAAATATCAAAATAAGGCCATAGAAAGATACTGTCATTCCAAGTATATACGAAAATGGATTTAGATTATCTTAGCTGCTGATACGATTTTACAGATTTAGGAGCGATATACACCCGCGAATTTTTTACGTCTGGAAGATAATTTTGAAATTCTGATGTAAGGTACATCCTGGACGCATCCTTTTTTGAAGTCCGTTAGAACTAATTTTTTAAATGCTATTTTATAATTTAACATTATTTTACTATCGCTGACGTCAGAGCTAGTGCGGATTTGAAAATGTATTCAAGTAGGCGTATAGAAAGAAAGGAAAAAAAAACTAACTTAATCATTCATTACGAAGCAAAATGTACCTCCGTTTCTTTCGAAAATTAATTTAAATTCGATCAAAGCGTACCTAACAACTACGCCCTTTTTATGCGGCACCAAAACCTCTCTCCTTGACTCAGTATCACTCTTACCGTAGCTTTCAGTCTTATATTTACGTAGACGACGATTTTCTAAAAACAAAAAATGTTTTAGAAAAACTTGTTCGTTGCTAATCTCTAAAAATAGAACTCGATTTTTTTCCAAAATTTCCTTTTCCTATTTTCTCTAGAATGCTGAAAAAATAGCGACTTTTGGTCGCCTTCGGACTTTGAACTTTGGCTTTTTTGTTTTTTTTATTCCGCGCATTTCGCGAAGCAAGAGTTCATAAGAAATTTGTTTTAATGTTGACTATACATATACATACCGGTTACCATTTTCGTTTTTTCTTCGTCCCCCTTCTACAGAGTACGTGCATTTACGCCAATAAAATTCGAAATCTTTTCCATAATGTAACATGTCTGCAGTCTGCCATATAAATGCTAAAACTATTCTCATTATAGTTTTTTTTTTTTTTTTTTTTTTTTTGTATTTGAAATACATGCAGGTACCTTCCTACGTTTTATGCAACTAATTTCTTTGAAAAGCTATTCAACATGTTGATCACCTCGTTAAGATTTCCAATGCAAAACAAAAAATCCATAAAATCGAGGCCAATTGGATTTTTGATGCATAAATTATAGTAGATAATAGATACGTCGACTGAAATTCGGAAATATTGTGAAAATTCCATTAAATGCACAAATTTTTATGCTAACGCAGCAGGTAATTGAGGAAGAGGTGGGCCATGCAAAGAGTTCACGTGATTTCAAAGAAAATAGCTTCATAGTACCTAGATGGTGCGTGTTGAAATGACTCGCACGTGTTAAATTATATGGGTGTAGTTAAAATAAATTCACTAAATCGAGAAAATAACAAAAATAAACAATTTCGTGATTATTAGGATTATTATTCTAGTGATGATTAGTATTAAAAATATTAATATAATTTTTTTTTCTTTTCATTACGTACTATATTCTATTTATTGTTATTATTGTAATAATAAATAGAGATATACTTATGATTAAAATTGGGTTGTTTTAATGAATATAAAGTTTATTATTATAGTAATTATTAAAATTATTTTTATTAATTTATTTTTATTTTTATTTATATTATTGATTGTGTAAGTTTTTATTTCTATTGGTGCATTTATTTTCACCTTACCCATACCATTTAACACGTGTGAGTCATTTTAACCGACACTACAGTGGATTTTCCTATGGTCCGTGTTAAACTGAATCACCCCAGGTATACGTGTATATGTATAAACCAATTTCTTGTTTCACAATACAGGTTGCAATTTTTGTCCAATAATCACAAAGTTTGGTACGTACATTTTTACTAAGCCAATGATCAGTTATATTGATTTTGGTGCGGATCATGCGGATAGTACTTCAAATACCACCATTTTTGTTTTTATATTGGTCATGAAATGCAGAATTTTGGAACCATAAATACGAAATTTGAAACAAATATTTACTATAATTTACTCTAGCATGCTACCAATTTTGGTACGGATCGACCGGACGGTACTTCCGGTAAAGCTTTTTTTTCCACTTTTTTTTCCAATTTGCATGAAATTTCCTTTTTACAAAAATTAACCACATGTTCGTGTTTTCTGTTTTTTATGTCATAACTTTATTATATTCTTTGGTTTCATTAGAAATTATATGATTATTTACCATACTTTATCACCTTAATTAATTTTTCCATTTCAAGAAATAATGCTTTTAAATTTCATATTGTCTAATAGGTAAGTACTTTATTCCAATTATTGATTAGAACAAAAATACAAAAACCTACTAAATTAATATTATATAAATTAGAATCAAGCATCATAATAACTGCGGCACTAAAATAAGTGACGTCAGTTGTCAATGGTTGAAAGGAGAAAAAATGTTATTTAGCTGTTACAAGTTAATTTTTGATTGAAGGCCAAATTTTGAATTATAAAAATTTACTTTTTTTTTTTCAAATAACCTAATATTTTTTTTTTCTTTTTTGGCGTAAGATTTGTCGTACGATTCTCTATTGATGCTCGTCAATATGTTGATTGCGCAAGTTAATGAAATTTAAAACGTCTGTGTCTTTTTTTCTTGAATACGTACTTATCTTAGTAAATTTCACCTAATCAGTTTATATGATTACGAACTAGGTACCTATTTTGTTCCCTTTTCCGTCTGTTTATCATAATTTCTGTATTGAAGTTTCGCAGTCGATGCATGCTTATCTCAATCAGCATTTTTCCTCACTATTTGTTATCTGTTAAAAGTTTTTTACATTGCTTGACTTGTTTTTTAGTGCCTATTTTTTAAATTGTACAAAACGCTCCAATTTATGGTGTTTTTCTTTGAATTTGTGTTCTTGTGCGTGGTTTCCCTCCCCCCTGTTTAGGCCGATCAGTCATTGTCCCAGAAGATGAAATCTATTCAAAATTCATATTTTTTTCTTTAAGTATTTCATTCGTTGTAGGTTGTTTTCCATTGATCGTTTAAAATTCGTTTCTAGAGTATTTTGTAACGGTTATATTCGGTGCAAACTTTTGTCGTACCTATATACAACGTTGAAGGTTGAAACGACCAAGGATTATCGAATATTTTGCAATTTCTTTTTTCATCCTTCGAAAATTGCTTCAAAAATTAGCATAAGTAATTTGAAAATTTATCGACCGGATGCGAAGACACTCATATATTGTATATACCTACCTACGTACAGAGTGCGTTTAACTTTTTAGACAAATTCGCCATAAATTTTTCCTCTTCACTTATTCGATAGGTAGGTACTTAATTTGATTGACTGTTTTGAAAATTTACGACAAAAACTCTTATTTCAGACACAGTTTTCAGTAGTGAGGGTAGGATAAAATCGCTAAGTATTTGTGGAAGAAAATAAAAAAAGTAATTATTTTTGAATTGAAAATTGCGATTGAAAACAGTTGTTAACTGTACTCGTGCCGATATGAGAGAGGAAAAATACATTTTAATGAAATTATTTTTCGACAGTTCTCATTTGTAGACTGTCCCGCAAACTTTTCAGTTTTGAAAACACTCTTCGTAAATGATTTACTTACACTATAGTTAGGCCTAATTTATTCTTTATAAACTTTTATGACAGTCTCTCTCATTGCTAACTGCCCTCCAAAATATTTTCTCATGTCTTCCCAGAACCGTCTAGTCCCTTTAGCTTTGAAAATGGCTTAATAAGGAAAAATATTGTAACAGGCTGAAATTTGATGCACTCTGTTACCAAATTTCAGCAGCACCTCCTCAACTGATACAGACTAGGAGTAGGTACATACTCCTGTATCTCTGTCTCCTTCATATTATAAAATACTAGGGGATAAAAACTGTTGACTCCAGAATCTCTGAATGGATTTGTATGAGATTTTTCAGAAAAAATTGTGTTATTCTAAGGAAAGTTTATACCCATCAAAGAACCGTAGCCCACGTTGGAGGAAATTTACCAATTTTTACCATCTGAGAAAACAGAAAATAAATGAAACATTTTCTGAAACGAAGGAAAAGAAGTACAAAAGAATTGAAAAAAAACTTCTTCCCTCTCTATTTTCATCGTCTGACATCTACTGACTGCTGAGTTGGATATGATTCTCTCTCTCTGTTTTGTTGATTTTTAATCGGGTTTCATTTAGTTCTTCAAAACAAGGGTTAAAACAACTATACAAGTGAAGCTACGGGTATACGAGCTCGTATCTCATAAAAATGTAATAAAAAATAAATCATTTGAGGTGGTGATCCTGAAATGTAGGGAAGGAAGAATTTTAATTAGGCGTCTATCTGTGCACTTTGAATGAAATTATTGAATGAACTGAACTTACCTACTGTATTAGTACAGATGCATTATATTGCATGTGATTAATATGTATTAAACAAGTTTTAATAGAAAAATAGGTACCTATTTTGAACTGAGATTTATGCAAAAACTCTGCACCTAACAAAAAAAATTTAGAATACTTTTTTATAAATTTTTTAGTTTTCTGAAAATTTTGTGTGAACAATTTTTCGCTTGAATGAAAATTAGGCGAAATAAACGTGGAAAGCTGCTGTGTGCCACCATTTCAACCACTTAGGGGATGACACTCGCATCGGACGAATTCGGACTTTTAGTTATATGTTGTTAAAGAACGATAAAGTGGTCATGTGTTCCAAATTTCAACGTGTTGCAATTTTCTCCTCAATTATTCCCAATTTTATTGGACTACAAATTTTTACTAGCCACAATTTTTTTATTTCATCTAAAAAACCTTATCAATTATATGTCAAGCTGCCAAAATATTGATAAGATGATTAGAACTTTTTGAGCGATTTGGTATTCTATTGTAAGCAGGACAAGTAAGAAGGATAAGCAAGATGCGACTTTTTCACGGTTTATACGACTTTTTGCATAGTTTATAAGTTTTTATAATAAATTGAATGAAACCTATGTTCCTAAAATAAAACGTAGGTACCTACATAATGAAGAGACTTTGTGTGGGCAAAATCAAGATTGATAATCTTCGAATTGCTAGAAAACAGCTTCTCATGCATATACTAAGAGTAGACTATGTCGGAATCACTAGTTTTTTCAAGAATAGGTACGTTTAGTTTAAGATAAATTTTTTCTTTCAATACGATGCCAACGTTGATTTTAACTTATGTTTAAATGAAACTATAGTTCTCATGTACTTCAAGTTTGATTTACAAAACCATCTCCACAACAAAATACTGTTCCTATAATCGAGGGCGTATTCAAGGGAGGCAAAGGGGACAATTACTCCCTCCGTGATATTTTGATATGACCAAGTCTATGCGATCGATCGTTAGGTAGGGGTGCGTATTCAAAAATCTCGCAATTTTGGGTGATCGGTTACGTCCTGCTGTAATTTTATAAATTATTATGGAAACAAACCGATTGAATCATTGGATAGAGAAGTCCTTATTCTCCGAGAATGCAATAATTTTTCTTTTATCTGCTTTTATATACAGCGGTGGGCATGGTCGGCAAGTTTTGTGTAGCGTGTGTAGCAATCGCTACGCATGAGAAATTCCCAAGTGGTTTTTGCTACACATGGGAAATAATTACGTTTACACACAATTACTCTCTTCTGTGAAAAATTTGCACCAAAAAAAAATTATTTTTTTTTCGCTATACATGGGAAAATGAAAAGTTGCCGGCCCTGGCGGTGGGAGAAGGCGCACTGACTATTGTTTTCCAAATAAGCAAAAATATTGATCTTATTAGTGTAGTGTGTAATATGTTGCCAGTTATGTATTTCAAGGCGCTAAATTCGAATTTGAAATTAATTTTTTCATTCGACCAATTCTTTGATCTTAATGGGGCTCAAAAGATGGGCCAATTCTGACTTTTCATATTTTATTGTGTGATATATCAAGGGACATGTATTTTGGGGCGCTGAATTCGAATTTGATATTCGTTTTTTCATTTAATTTATTCTTTGATCCTCACGGGCGTCAAAAGAGGGGCGAATATCTAATTTTAATATTTTATTATGTAATATATAGCTGGATAATTAAATATTTAAAAATCTAATCATAGTGTCAAGTCCATTAAACTATATCATAAATTACTGTTATGCTGTCATTATAGAATTGATTCTGGACATTTTTTAAAACAATATAGAAATTGTAACATTCAGAACCATTATAGGTAGTTATGCATTCATCCACGTTGCCAGGCAAATTTTTCAATTTTTCAACCTTGCGAATGTGCCATTGTGGCATAGCCTACCAATTTTTGTTTAATTAAGAAAAATTAATATGTATCCATTTTAATTAAACCATCAAACAAAACATTACCCTACACTTGCATTGAATCTTTACCCCTCCCTTGAAAAAATCCCTGGCTTTGCCTCGGATAGCCTCTGGTAAAACCAGTATTTAACGAAATTATAAACAAAATTTTAAAGAAACTTTATAAAGTAATTAGGTAAACAATTTAATTTTTACCGTGTCCATCTGCTTATCACCCCCATCTGTTCCTCTAAAACACAAGTTACTCCTTTTGGAATTGGATTGTCACGTTTATCTCATACATATACTTCCTGTTAGACCTGACAACACCAAGCTGTTTCCATTATGGCAAATCCAGAGACATGTAGCTAAAGGTATGTCCAATTCTCTATATGCACAGTGGTACAAAAATGTGACAAAGATCTTCAATAATGATGTGTCGTTGGTAGTTCATTAACTACTTCATTTGAACTAAACAATTCAGTGATCTAAATGACTGAGACTTGAACTCTCAAAGAACTAGTTCATGATCGATTTGAATTTTTAAAATGATAATATGAGTAGGAGGAAATGATTCAACAATCCACTATTGCTGGAAGTAGTCAAGTTCCAATTCAAATTATCTTTATTCATTGTTCACAGTTTTTCATTCATTATCATTCTCATCATTTAGATCATGATAAACTAGTTCATTGAACTAGATATTTTTTTGACTGAGATCGAATAAACTAAACTTTAAAAAATATCTAAAATTCTCATCATTATCTTTGACCATCATCATCATCAATGAAAAGCCAACTTCATTCAACATTCTGCGCAGCCAAAGCTGCGTATATTTTGTAGTGAAAACAGATGTCTCTATACCAATAAACTCACACTATCAAGCTACAACACATGTGCAGTAACAAATATCGGACTTCGAAATGTTTAATAAAATTCTATCTTTGTCATGTTTTTAAAAGGGCGTTGGAATGATCTGTTTAGCTATATATCTCTGGGCAAATCATGTATTCATTATTTCACAACTAAACATATCTGTCGCTAATTTTCTGTCCTCCTAGCTCTGTTTGATAGGACTACACCAACTTACACCAACCTCCACCAGGAGGGCAATTCCACAAATGTAGGAATGTTATAGACTTTATGCTAAGTTTTACTTGAATATTTGTGGAATATCCCCACCAGTGTAGGTTGGTGTAAGTTGGTGTAGTCCTATCAAACAGAGCTCTTGTCTTTTGAAAGTACCTATCCCCCGTTAAGTTAGTCTCCTTAACAATGTCGTCCAGGCAAAACTCCAACTATAATCCTAGCCAAACCAAAGATGGTAAACCCTTTTAAGTACCTGCCTAAGTAGCTTTTAATGTTTCGCAGTGTAGCCTACAAATAAAATAGAAACATATTGTTTTTTCTTTTAGCTGCATGGGGTGCTGAAGATTTTTAAGCCGCCCCCATTCTTTCATCAGATCTGTTAAGGTATCGTATTTGTGGTTGTTCTTTACTGCTACTTTCTGTCTGCTTGGAAAGTTATTTAAATCAAGGTTGAAGACTGTGGTGAACAAAATAACGGAAAAGAGAATAGGTATCTTTCTTTTTTACGTTAATTGCATTTTGAATCGAAACCAAAATCAATACTTCCGACTCGATTTAACATGGCAGCGTGAGGGGGGAGGTAGCAAATATGAAGACGTCAGAAGGTTGGAAAATATCGTTCAATACTGTCCTATAGATTTTCTTCAATTACTCAACGTCATTATTAGGAAAATATTCTAGGACGTTGGAAATTATTTCAAAAGTGAATCGTTCAGCGTAGGTATAGATTGTAGGTCGCATTTTGTCGTTTTCATTCAGTGTAATTTGTTTTGGTCGAGAATTTTTGAACGGATTTTCGTCCATGACCCGGTCGTCAGTCTGCTTGTTTTTTTTCTTTCATTTTCTTTATTTGAAAAAATTGTCCTTCACTTTTGCGAATTTTTCTTGTTAGTTCCGACAATTTAGCGCAGATTGATTTCAGTTTCTTTCTTTATTATATCATGCATTTAGGGTTGGGTCGGTGTTGTTTATTTTTCATTTTTATTCTAAACATGGGCGGATTTTGTTATGAAATCGGGTAGGAGGTGCGTTAAAATCTTCGTTGCTTCATTCGAAAAATGAAAATCAACGGTGCTCGCATTTAAATAAGAAAATTGAAACATTCTATTCGTAAAAAAAGTGAGAACTCTCACTAGTTGTTCAAAGAGGCTGTACTATTTGTCGGGATAGAATACAAGAAGAACGTTTCAAAAGTGTGGAACTTCCTGACTTGACTCGATGTGTAGTGACGGGATTCAGAGCGTGATTTTGGGAGGGAAAAATGCCGATAATGTGAAAGAGTCGATTTTTTTCCATTTTTTTCCCTCTCATTTTCTACTTTTTTAGTTTTTTTTAAGTTTGGTGGGAGAAATTTCCCCATTTCCCTTTTGGATCCGCCACTGGATGCATAAATTCTCAATAAAAGTTTTTTAATAGGTAGTGATCATTTTCTGTGTCACATTACATGACCAGTTCGTCTTATCACTTCCTTCTTATCAAAAAAGTTATTTCAAGTGATTAATTTTAAGATGTTTATCAATTTTCTAAATTTTTATCATTTCACAGAGTTCGCACAAGACTAAACCCAAAAAGTTGAACTAAGAACTCGCTTTAACATAAAATTTTGAGAATCTATAACGTAAATGCAGTACATTTTTGCCTTAAAAACCTCCCTATTACTCGCGTTACTAGAGAAACCTCTTGGTGTGTCACATATACTCGGAAGTTTCCTCAGTTTTGCAGCCTTACTGGAGTTTTTTTCAATTTCCCGGAGATTTCTTTAATTATGCGACTTTAGACGCATGCCAGTTACCGAAGACCAGGCCTGAAATTATACATGTTTTCTAGCCCTGGTCTATTGTTTTATGGTGAGGAAGAAATTATTGAATTTCGCAAATTCTCACTGATATTCTCCTGATTTTTCGAATAAAATAAAGATACTTCCAAATGTGTTTTGGCCTGGCCAAGGCCAGGTCTCAAAATCTTTTACCCTGGCTGGACCACACCTCAATTTCAGGCTTGTCAAAAACCTTCAATTACTTGCATAACTAAAGAAACCACCAGGAATTTCGCATAATGAAAGAAACTTCTGAGTGTGACGGTATATCACGTAATTGTATCCAGAGGTTTCCTTAGTTAAGCGACCTTCCAGGAGCTCTCCTTCATTACACAACTAACTTTGAACACATGTGAGTAACAGAGGGATAAGTAAAATCCAATTTTTTAAAAGCTCAACTACATTTTTGAACTGAGAGCGGTCAAACATGGTAGTCCATTCTTGTCAAAGTTAGGTTTGAGGATTTCTTGTATTAGTGAGCAGATGATCCTACCTCCTTAATTTGCAACGTTGAAATTTAAAATTGTGTAGGTATTTATAATATGTGTGTGTTTGTGTTTCTCTTTGAGTATACCTATGAGATGCGACAATAAAGTTTGCAAACTATTTTTTTATGGGTGTAATGGTAGCATTGCGATTTTTAGAAAAGTTGCTATCGATTGAGTATATATCTTGAGGGGTTTAAATAAATTTTTTTGGCATCCTAGGATGTGTTTTCTCTTCAATGGTTGTATTTTTGTGAAGGTAGGTACATTCAGTATGACGATCAGTTATATCAGTTTGTCAATTGAGCAAAGTCTGAATGCCAATTCATCTTTGAATTTGTCATAACTAGCTGGAACTTAAAATCTTTGATTTTCTCATGTTTGCATGTAATTTGCTGAGCCAGGAGTGGAATCAAAAGGATGAGGCCAAGTCAGTAAGTGAGCATGTCCAAAAAACAAAATCAAATGCATTTTGTTCATGTTTTTTTGCTAAAAAACTGATAAGAATGGGCTCCACATGGACAAACTTGTCTATTCTACCATCTGACTTTCATGTCTTAATGTTTTGAAACTTTTAAAAGTGTAAACTTCAAAAAGAAAAGCAACTTCTCCATCACAACAGTGCTCCTTTCCATAGTGCTACTGGATGAGGTTTTTGGACAGAAATGATGACAAAAACTCTCAACTACCACCTTACCTATTAGACCTTGCCTTAAGGAAAATTTTTTTATTCCTAAAATAAAGAAAAATAAAAAAAAAAAAATATTTTGGGGAAATTGAAAAAATTATAAATGCATCGTCAAGGGTCCTAGAGACAGTTATCAAAAATTACCATCAAGGCCTTCATTATAGCTTGAAAATCCGAATGTTGAAGTGCATTAGGGTACGGGAGGATTACTTTGAAGGATGTAACCATTATTTATTAATTTTTTAAAGTGAATAATTTATTTGCAAAGTAGTTCACAAACTTTATTGTCACAACTCGTATATGTGATGGAAGGCTGATTCTTCTAGTTCGATTCTTCAGCCATAGAGTGTTTTTAGGAAACAAAATTATATAGTATGTATGTTTATATTATGTTATAGTATAAATATGTTTGTATATACCTACAGATATACTGAGATGCAGAAAAGTAATATGTTCCGAAAATGCCAGCTGTGTCTAAAAGTAACTACGAATATCGAACAAATCAGCCCTCCATAACATAAATACATTCAAAGGTGTTTCTGTGTTCCTGCCCTATTTATTGATTTTGCCTGAAGTTTATCAAATTAATGCAGGCCCGCCAACTTCGATATATAAAAATATAACCTCTGCAACCGAATGCCGTTAAAGGTTTATTAGTTTATTACTGAGTTTGGACTAAATTCCAGTAAAGAAATAAATTTTGTTTTTGAAAATTGACTTATTTTCATTTTTTCCACAAATTGTTAAAGATCTCCGTCCTAAATAACATACTAAAAATCCCAACCCTACCTCGCTTGTTTCAGTGGAAATGAGGGGAAATGTGCTATCCAAATCATTTTTTACAGTTTTTTCGGGTAATATCTACTTTAGCAGGAAAATAATTCAGTTCAAAAATGTTTAACATTATATTTACAATAAAAATCGTCACTTTTTGTGTATAATGATGCCCCCTCCCTTAAAACTTGAGTCCGAAAAATTCTACAAATTTGAATTTTACCAAACTTGAAAAGAAATCAGTTATAACTCAAAAACTATTGGTCTAACGACCTGCGGTTGATCTCATGCAATTCTTCACTGAGAAGTGCATAGGATGTGATATGTTAGGTCGTTCCTCTTGAAAATTTTCATACCGGTTACGAACTTCGAAAAATAGCAAAAAAAGTAGATTTTTAGATAGTATATTTTCTTTGCTCCGTGTTTGTCCGAAGATATTAACGCTCCTAGCAGGGCCTTAGAATGTTAATGAAGGATATTTCAAATTGTAGATAGTTAAAATGACGATACATTTGATGGCAGGAGCCGTTTGAAGGGGAAATGTTCCCATTAATCTAATTTTTAGCTATTTTTTTCGAAATTCACAACCCAATCTTTATAAAAATTATCAACGAGAACAACATCGCATATTCAATTCTACGTATTTTTTAGCGCTGCATCTAATGAGACTAATTACAATTCGATAGAACAATAGTTTTTGAGTTATTATGGATTTTTTGACAAATTTTTACTGATAAAATTCACGTTTTCTGGCATGTTAGCTTCATCGAGTACAAAAAGTAGTATTTTTCATGCTCACTTTTTAGGAGCGGGGAGCATCATGAACAAAAAAGTGATAAGAGCCTTTTTTATCGTAAATATAATTTTCAACATTTTTGGACTGCGCAGTTTCCCCCTAAAGTTGATATTTCCGGATAAAACTGCAAACATGAATTTGGGGTACATTTCCTCTCATTCCCGCTGAAACAACTAGGGTGGGGGTTAAGAATTTTTATGCGTTGACGCCCATCTCTCACGATTTGTGGAGAAAAAAAAGAAGATATTGTAACGGCCAAAAGAGGTGGTAATGTACCTAGTTAGAACCACTTTCAGTGTTACACCATACACGAAATATCACGTACTTTAAAAGCAGTAATACTTCTAAGATAAATTCAAGTTTATCATCCACAAACTATAGTGGACCTTAACATTTGTTAGAGACTCAATAATTTTTTATAACACACGAGTGAGTTTACACATTTAATAAAATAATAATTTGTACATCCCAGTACATACACATACGTTAATATTATTACATATACAATCACAATTCAACAAGCAAGACTATCTGTTCGCTAGAGACTTCTACTAGAGAGGTTCCAGGTACTTAGAAGTAGCTGTCAAGGAACTGTGTCTTTTTCCACTGAATCGAGGGATTATATACTAGTTCAGGGTATGAAAACGTATGTGTCGGATAGGTTAAGTGAGGTAGGGAGTTGTTATTATAGGGTTGTGCTGACTCGTCGAGTACTCGAGGGACAGGCACAAATAGGTCATGAATATACCGGTGGTATATCTATATTCATAAAATTGAATACGGTAATTTAGTGGTTGTTTATAAAGAGTTATAGGATGATTATTGTTGATAAATATCTACGTTTTTGGTGCTTGAAAATGTGTGGACAAATATGTTCGTCATTTCTAAAAATAGACGAAAATATACGTTACAGATATAGCAATTTTCTCGAATAAAAGTTAATTTATTATTCCTACACGCTGGCTACCTTTACCGGACTATCTACTACATGTATAAACCTGAATTTTTCAGTGTGTCACAACTCAAAGTGGAGCCGCAGCGCAAACTTACCTGACAGAAATTTTCAGTGCTAGCACAAGTTATTAGTGCTGAGTTGAAATCATGAATTGAACTAATAATTGATGAAAGTAAACATCCTATATGTTTTGAATGGGTTATCAGTCCAGTTCAATTCACGATTACAACCCCTGTAATGTGATAAATAGTGTCTGAACATGCTTAGAGTGATGAATATTTAGGTGTGTGATAATGGAGCCGCAGTTTGGGAACCTTTAATTCATCCTGTAAAATTCTTCATTTATTTATGATGTATTGCCCATCTCTGCCAACATGGAAGATGATTGGCCAATTCCATTCTAATAAGGCATTTATGTCACCTAAACCTTTTGCGTCTGGAAAGTTAGCTGACTTGCAATAATTCTATGGAATTAGGTTTTTGTTTTCTGGTACCTTCTTTTCACATTTTGTATCATTTTGTGGATTTATTAATTTTTTTTTTTTGAATTTTACATCGAAAAAGTAACAAAAATCCTTTAATTTCGGTCAAAATTTGGCAATTTATCATCGAAAGTCTCGCATTTATTTAGTTAATAGCATCGGAAAATTTGGCATTACTCGATTAATTTACATTCAGTAAGAAGAGAAAAAAACTTTCTGTTGCATAATTAAATCAACCATATTTGCCTAATTCTACATGCGTGGGGAAGGGACGGGTGGCAAGTAACACTGCAGGTAACAGCTAATTTTATATAAATTCGGATGTCTCTAGTTTAACAAAATAATCATCATCGTCTTACCTATCTAGAATAAATTTGCAAAAAATAAGTTTCAAAAAAATTTTAAGTCAGAAAGTAAACTAGTAAAAAAACTAATATGCATATCCCATTACTTGGAATGCGGATTATACATATCGGAACGACTTTACTGCTGCATTGTAGCAGCGAAAATACCGCTTTACCCTAAAATATTCGACGTGTCAATGAATTTGTGGGCACGTATCATGTGCCAATATCTAAAGATGAAGCACATTGCATCATATTGTTAAAATACGTGAAATAAGTTGCATACTGTCCTTGAACGTAGTCACACGTTCGAAAAATTCGATCACCTACTACCGCCCGTACAATTTTACTCGATTCGTGCGTATGTATCAGTGAGCTAGACTTCTACATTGCGACATCTGATTGCAATCAATTATTGCATTTAATGATGCAGTGAATGTTCGTTTTTTTTTTTTTATCTCTTAAAAAATTTATGCAATTTACTGCTGGGGTGTATCTACTCGAGAGGACAGACCTTTATCTAAGGAAAAAATGAAAAAATAATTAATCGAAAAATTGACCCCTATTAGAAGAAAATTTTGCGGTATATTCTTTATAATTGCCATAAAAAGGTTGTAACCTTGATAAATTCTCGGATCAAAGACACGTATAGACTATTTTTTTTCTTTCAAAACTGGCGGCCGAAGACAGCGTATCTGATTATATAAGGTTGCGGTAAAGATCGAAAAATTAATTTCCCGTATTACACAATTTCGTGAACACTTTTCACGTAGGTTATCTAATTCCACGATTTTCCTACATTTTCGATGTTTCTATCTTGCGGCCAAGATGAAAGAACCTAATTTTTATGTGAAGAGAATACTGGATGCACAGTTTGAGGATAAATTTTTGAAACCTCTCTTAGCATAGGCGCGGACTTGGTGTCGTTTTTATGAAGGGGGGTTCGACCTCACCCCATGCCGTACTTTTATACATTTTTTTATTCTAAATAATTTTAAAAACTCATTGTATTTACAGGCTGATTTTTCAAAACCTCCCCTTTTCGTCCCAATTAATTTTACCTAGTCGATGTCACCATCATTAGTATTTTTGTAAAGTTAATTTTATGTCTAGTTTATTAAATTAAATTTTTAGAATAATTTGCTACCCTTATCGCACTTCATATTTTTTTCCAATTTCAGGTATAAATCGGGGCTGCTCCTATTTTCAAAATATAAATTGGTCAAATTTTATTCAGGACTGGCCTATGCCACTATCAGGACCCGGATTTGCATGCGCTCATAGTATGCACTATGCAGTTACTATTGTAAAATATACAAAATTTCAAAAAGATTGGTCAAAAACTTGAAATACGTACTCCTAAATAGGTATTTCTTTTAAAACCTATTACGACAGTAATAAAAGTACAGCTACCATTTTAAAAATTTAATTTGTCTTGACAAGTCTTAAAATTAAACAATTCCTCTTCACGATTCCAAACTTCAAATATATTCATTTTGTATTGACAATATTTGGTACCTAATTACCTATCTGTTTAAAATTTCTATAGCTGGTTCAAGAAACGTATGATATAGGTTAGAATGAATATATTCATACTCCTACTCGTTTATATTTTTCTGAGAAAAAAGAAAAAAAGTAGGTAGAGTACCTACATACTTAAGTACAAATATAAATTTTGTCAAGAAAAAAATTACTCGGTAGAAATTATAAAAATTATGAAATGTTGTGAAATATGTTCTAAAAAACGATCATAAATACGCAAAAATATGCATTTCTAACCAAAATTCAAAAAATGTGCTAAGTAAGTACGTAAAGACTTCGGTTTTCTGAATTGGAATTCGCGCCATTTTATAAAAATTCAATCGTTAATTATTATTGTGGAGTTATCTCAATTTGTCTCCGTTGAAATTGAAAAATGACTCACTTTTTGTAGATTTGGGAAAATCCAATTTTCACTTTTTGCACATTTCGTTATAGTTACCTAGAACTTGGTAAGTTAACGTCAAAATTATTGAAATGTAATTGCTGTTTGTAAAAATACATTTTTGTAACAAGAGCAGGAAATGTACAATTTTTGAGCCCCTTAGAAGCGTAGAGTTCATAAAATGGCGAATTCCGGAGCAGTATATGTGGCAATAAGTTCACTGCGTACTGCAAATGCGCACTTTTAAAAAATAAAGTTTGTAACAAGAGCAGAAAGTCGTTTCACACTTTTATGAAGTTTCCGATTCTGAATTTCACACTATTTGTGTAACTGCCCACTTCCCGCATCTGTTACTTAATAAATTGAGCTATTTTGCGACACATTGACGGATCATAATGAGCATTTTTGGCTGGACATCTTTGAGTGTCAGAGCTTTCTATTACGAGTGAGTGAACAAAACATTTGGTGGTGACAAGTTCCCCTTTGTCCCCCTTTGTAGCCACCCCTGCTATGACATACGCATGGAACACAAAATTTTTGAGACACATTTATTTACTCAGAGTCTGCTCAAAGCCATGAAATCTGGAAGGGGATGTTATCGATCAATTTTCACAAAACCCCAAAAAAGAAACTTGCTGCAATTTTGATCAAAAAATTCAAAAAAAAAAAGGTCACTTGGTAATTTAAAATCCACCTCCACATCAAAAGAAAACGAAAAGATCTTCATATCTTTCAATTTTTACAACAGCAGGCTAATTTTTATAAAAACTTGTGTCAATAGGGTTATCACCACACCCCCTTCACGCGGCCTCTGCGTATAATAATAGTACCAAAAATATTGATATTTTGAGTAGCTTACCAATTGATATGAAAAAATATCGATACTTGGCCGACATTTGCCAAAAATATCAATATCTTGTGTATTGACATTCTTCCAGAAATATCAATATTATATGGATACTGTGGCAACACACATCAGCGGAGTACTCTCGTCACCATCATCCAGCGCCATGGCCGAGTGTATACAGTTGCCATATTTTGGTGATGGTGGCTATTAAGGTAGGTATTCTTATCGGTCAACGGTTCTAATCCCCGGGCCAGCAGGAAACCTACATTGGTGACCTCGATGTGATCTGGGAGATGGTGAACAGCGCCATCTCTTGCAAGAACACGTCAACTGCTAGTTCACCTGCTCTTCACCTGACAATGTGATGACATTGAGCACACTAGTGTTGAAGCGGTATTGTGTACTGGTGCGATGCGGGGATGTATTTGGGGAGGCATCAACCACTCCCTTACACGCACTTACCCATTTGTTAGTAGCTCCTCCTCCATTGAATTGTACTGCGCACTGCTGTACTGGGGTGGAGTAGTGTAGCGACACATCCTTGTCACCATCACCTGGCGCTGTGGCCGAGGGTATACAGTTGCTCCTCAGGCTGGCAGGAAACCTACAGATACAAAAAAATTTTGACATTTGGTATCACCAACAAATGCACAGTGCCTAAGTGCCCAGTTCTTATCGAGCAATGGGATTGTGTGAGGACATAGCTTTACCATATACCAGGGTGCAAAGATTTTTTTCAAGGCAAAAAATCATGTGTCAACAAAAAGTGGGCCAATTTTTTAATTTTTTTTCTTTTTTTGTTAAACATTAAGTAAATTGAGAAAAAAGTGAAGAAAACAGAATTATTTTTGGTGTAAATTTCTTAAAATGCGAAAAACCATAAAATAAAAGGAGAGTAAAGTGCCTTTTTTGGACCAAAAGAAAGAGTTCTCTTTTTTTTCATTCAAACAAAGAGTAAATACTCTGAAAAAAAGTACATATCTGTGCACACTGCCATATACTGTGCATGCGCACTTTGCCAACATTTATTTTGTCATGTACTGAACATGTGCGTTTGTCACAAAAAATAATAGATTACACGACACGAGCGAAAACTTTGACCATATACTAGATAGACACACCCTGTACAATCTTGTACAATGCTTCCCATTGATGCTGTTGGAACTATTTGACAATTGTACATGAACTAGTTGGCTACACTGATATATCGTCTGAATATATTCTCTATGTTATATCGACTTCGATCGAATATAAAAAACTCTTTGTTCAGTCGTATTACTAATACGACTTACTTTTCTGTTTTTCTCTATGAGTACAATAAATATTCTTGGTGCGGTAAATGTGTTTTACATATTTTATTTCTAATTAATGATTTCATCACTTCTTACGAATACATCAAAACCCCCTTGATGTCCAATAGATGCACTAATATATACCAAGTGTGACGTCACATTGGGACAAGAAGTTATTTTACCCAAGTTATACTATGCTGTTATTTCCAGGTTTTTGAAGTTGATTTAAGCCAGGTTGGAGTTTTTTTTTGTTGAAAAATTGTACATAATCATTTCTTTTTTTTTTCTGTTAAAAAATTAATTTTGGAAGAAAAAATAAATTTTTTTTATTTTTCTTCTTGAAAAAATCCTAATGGGATTTAACATGCATTTGCTCTATTGCGACATCGTTTATGTGTACTTCAATTTTCTATTGACATGTATTTGGTTGAAGGGCGGAAAGAACGATATTTTAGACGCATAGCTGAGTGACGTATTTGCCAAGGTGATCGCATACTGTCCAACCCTGTAATGTATACTATTTTAATTTTAGATGAAACTTTCTCAACATAAATGTTTCACAGTCTTTAATTCGGCATTGTTTTTTACATGAAAAGAAAAAAAAAATGAGAAAAAACTCTAAATTTGGTTGACACAGCAGAAAACAACTACAGCGGAAAATGGTTATTTTCCACCTCTGTTTATTTTCATTAATACTGTAGCATGAATCTGAAGGTTAAATGAGCATTTTCTAAAGCAAAAACAGGGTTGCTATGACGTATTTTCTACTCATCTAAAATTAAAATTGTGGCGGCTACCACACATCGGCTTCATGAATACTTCTCCCTCAAGCAACGTCACCCAGCACTGTAGCCGAGTGAGAACAATGTCGTATTTTGGGTGGCGGTGAGGCGGAGAGTTAAGGTTTTCAGCTATTACGGGTTTGAATCCCTGTACCGCCTGAATACTTAAAAAAATTATTTTTTTAATATCATGTTCAGGTAGACCTAAACTGAAATTTCAGGCTTAGGCCAAAAATAAAAACTTTGGCTTCTTATCCAACTTATTTTTACCCTAATTAAGTAGGTCTATTTTCTATTCGGGGATAAGTGCCTCGTACTTTTATTTTTAGCCATAGCCTGAAATTATTTTTACGTAGACCTAACTACATAAGAAAAAACACCCTCTTTTTCTCATGGGAATGCCAACTGTTCAATCATTAGCTAACTAACTAACACGCCTCAGAAATTAAATTAAAGCTTGACATAGGTAATATAGTGCGTAACGAATGCAGAGAGACAGTTTCCACTTGTGTGAAGTTTGTGGCCCTTGCCTCCAACTTGTGCAAACTTCACACTATACTCTTTTCACACTAAGAAGTGTGTGACGTTAGAATCACCTGTGGACACGGTGGATCGTTGAAGGAAGAAGAAAAGGTATATTCACATTGTTGTAGCTAACAATGATACCCATCAATTGAGCTTATTTTGTGAAGTAAACATCACGTTTTAAGCGGATTTCATAAAAGTAAAATTTAAAAAACTGAATAGTTGTGTTTTAAATTGATCTTTTTTTCCGGGCGATTGGTAGGTTATGCCTTAAAGCTCCTCCCCCTTAAAACCGACTTCTTTGATTTTTACTCTTTTCGATGCAGTCAATATGTTCAACGTTTTCAGTCGTCTTCATATGTCTGGTCGATAAATATGGATAAAATTCAGTGATAAATATCCTCATATAAAAAGTTGCATACTCCTAAATTGAAGGCGTTATAGTGTTTTGAATCCGTAACAATGAAAATGTTAATCACCTGCATAAAATTTTTGATTGGGGCAAATAGTAATACTGGTTGGGATAAAATGAAAATTATATTACCATATTTTGCTTCTTTTCAAAATTGACAGAGCTGGAATACATTGAAAATTCAGCAAATTTAAAATTGAGCCTTTTCGGCGTTTTAACAAAATATGTAATCTGAATTTTCAATGTATTTTGAGCTCCTTCAATTTTGAGAATAGGAAAAACGGAGCGATATATTTATTTTTTCGTCCTAGCCGCGGCTACCATTTCCTCCAGTCAAAAACGGTATTTTGCCTATTATCATTTCTGCTGTCATTGGTTGAAAATTGTGATTGTTTAATATTCGAAACACAATAGCGTTTTCAATTTAAGAATATGCACCTTTTTGGGCTGACACGAATTATCTTCTTGTTTTATCGCGTATTTCATAATTTACCAGCTTGCCTAACAAAATCCGGACACCTGTATATCTTTTAAATAAATACCTAGTGTCGATATCGTTCCTAACATTGTTTTTGGTATTCGATGCGGAAGAAAATAAATAAAAATAGTAATTATTTTGCAATTTGACACCACAGTTCACTTTGAATACAATGCGCTCTATTCTATCATCCAGCGTGGCCACCATGTTACGCAAATGGCGATAGAAGTTTCTTGAAATATTACACCAAAAACGTTATCAACCTCGTTGCTGTGAAAGACGAATGCGATGGAAAATACAATTTAATTTTATTGGCACTTTTTTCTCCATAACCGGTTCCTCTTCCTTAAAGATTGAACTGCATGAGTCCTTGTATTTTATTTTCTCATTATCTTTTAATATTCGTCGACATACACGTGTTTCAACTTTTTAATCGCCTTTGTATTGCTAGGAAAAATTAATTCGTTCGCCATATCAGCAGCACACGTTTACACCATTGCTGTTTACATATGTGTGCATAAGGTTAGGTAATTCGTATGTAGAAAAGAGAAAATATTTTAAGTTTTCCAAAAGAACAGCGACCTTATCGCTTCGTATATTTATTTATATACGTACATGGCTGCTATATTATTAGCACCAGCTACTCTAAAAATTATATCGTTCACCTGTTTGCCACTTCCTAGTTTTGGATGAAAGGCGACTGACACACGCGGTCTGATGTTTTGGTTTTGGTGTCCAAATTACCTTTTAACTTGTTACGTAAAAATTTTGGATTCCGTCCAAATGTACGATGAATTTCCGCATTATTGCTGGAAGACTTCAAAACGACTCCAACATTTTGATGCCCATGCACATGTTTAACTTATAAAACTTCTTGGCTGGGTGAAAAAAATTCATTTTCTACGATTCTTATGCCGATTAATTCGAGCTGGATGGAAGCACCATAATAAAATTTTATGGCTCACGTGTGATACATAGTCGATGCTGTATGCGTTTTGCTTTCGGTTTTTCGCAAAATCTTATTTGGTTGAGGAAAATTATAAAAATTTAAGACGAAAAATTGGCAACATTCGGAAAAATTTGCCGTCGCCCTCGATAGCTTGGTATTGCATACGATGTCGTAGAAACCAAAAATTTCATTTTGGTCTCCTTTCTCTTCGTTTTTGTTTCTTTCAATTCCTCATTGAGACGAATGAATTCGACGTAGTCTCCACTACGGTCAGTAATTTTCGTAATGTGAGGAGAGACGAAGTAAACTTTGTATTTCTGGTCACCTATTTTCTGTGTCTTGTCCCAGAAGGCCTGTCTCTTGATATCTCTCAGTCAAATTCATGTTGTTTAAATGATACCAGAAATAAAATCAAAACTTTGCCTTTGAAAAATTTACTATTGGATTGCAGTCAAGATATTAGAGGCCAAATATATTAGGGCTATTTTCACGCGAATAATTTGTGTTTTGAAATTTTTTTAATATTGTTCTAAAAGCTCTTTATTAAATGAAAATGCGAGTTAAAGTAATTCGTAGGATTGGACTTTTTTTTTTTATGCTTGTAAAAATTACCCCAAAAATCTTAATGGGGGCTTTCTTGGCATCAATTTTTTCCCACTTTATTTATCAGCAATTTTCTAAAGAAAGAAAAAATGTTATTTATTTATTTACTTAATTACATTTACGTCGTTCCCTCGATGATAGCCGGAAATAGGCTAATTAAAGGAGGGGGTAAACGCTCCGACAGAGCAATCACATTGAGAATTGAAAACATATTTTAGAAAATCAAACAATGATGAACAAAAAGAAAGTGATTGAGACTGTTCAGGAGCATGACAGAGTGCGTAAAATGGGCCCAGAACAGTAAAAGAAAAATATAATGGTAGGGAACCATAATTTGAAATTAACAAATTTGATTCGCAAATTAAGCTAAAAGTAAAAAAAAATGTACCTACTCTGGAGCGAAGGGTCGCATACCAAATCTCCAAGAATAGGAATGTTTTACGAACAAACTTGTTTTGTTCATGTGAAATATTATTTTATCTACTTGTTTTCGTATTTCTGTATTTTCACTAGTAGCATTATACAGGGTGTCCGGAAGGTGAACAGTGCAACATCCAGGATCGGTTTTTGGGATTAATAAAACAAAAATGTTATTTTCGCAAAATGTTGACAAATTGTGGTATTTGAACCAGGGTATCAACAAGTAAAGTAAAATACCACGAGTTCAAGACATATTTTTTGTTTCTCTCAAATGCTGACCAAAAAATTTACCAAAATTAAAATTTGTAACGACCAGCGAAAATTAATTTTGAATCCAGGGGAGTTATTCCAGTAACACTTTACCTCATTTCAGCCACTTACACCATTTAAGAAAATTTTAAACTGAGCAGATGATTTCGTGAGATTCTTACGGGACTTTACACTATGTAAAAGGAGATGTAAATGGTGTAAGTGACTGAAATGACGTAAAATGTTAGTGAAATAGCTCCCCTGATAAGCCAATTATTCTGTACTCGGTTTCAAGTACCCCCCACAATTAACCTACCAGGACTATTATCCTAAGCCATTAATTTTTAAGAGAAATTCATCCTCACTTATTAACTACATCTTCTTGTCGCACACCACACCTCAACCCATATCTGAGAAGTTAGTACATCTCAAATGAAGAATTGTTCATCATACACAAAACCAATAAGTTTAATATCAAGCAATTTTGGATACAATTAAATCTTACCTTTGTGTAGGTCTGCCTGAACTAGGGATTAAACCAGCCACCTACAAGTTTTAAGCAGTGGCGATATCTGCACGGCCATGTCACCATCAATAAATACTCGTGTATGTGTGTGTGTATGTGTGTGTATATATATATATATATATGTTCACATCCTCACAACCACTCCCCCCAATGCTGTAGCTATGATGCAGCATGACAACACAGTAGAGGGCAGAGCTAGGCTGCTGATCATGTGGGAAACCAACCAAACCACACAGGCTTACACCATCATTGCTTCTATGCCTCTCTGTGGATGGGAGTTTGTGAACAAGAAGAAGAGCGCTGTTACAAATTTGTATCACATCAAGGTCACCATTTTGTAGGTCTGCCTAGACTGGGGATTGAACTAGCAACCTACAAGTTCAAAAGCAGTGACAATGTCGGCACGGCCACGCCACCACCAATAGATTCTCATGTATGTGTGCGTATCACTTTTTGCAATTAGCAACAACAGGTTATAAAAGAGGTACAAACTTCTTCATTAAACTTCACAGAAAAAATTGACCGTTAAGAGGGTAATTGATTTAATATCTTCAAATATTTAAATCAGCAGTCAGCAACCATGTGGGATGAAAGGACAAATTTTTCGCAATCACCGACTTCTTCAGATTCCTGGAAACAAAATTGATCTCCAATAATTTTATTTTAATCTCAAGAAGAAGGAAATTCATAGTAAAATTTATTTTGGATGTGGCAGAATTTTTCATTTTGAAAGAAATAAAATTATATTTTTCACTTTTGGATAACCACGAAAAAATAACCAATTTTTGAGATGGTTCTCTTCAAAAATTATTTCTTTCAAAGTATATGTTGAAAATTCACTTTGATTAACTAGAACTTCTCTAGTCTCAGCATAAATTATGATTATCTTTTCCAATTTAAATTTATGGAAAGGATTTTTGACAAATAAAAAGTTATTTTAAGTTGAAAATTCCACAACTTTGAAAACACACTACTCCAATAAAGCCTGGTTCAAGTATACTTAACAAACTTGATAAAATAAGTTCCTCGGTGACTTATTCTAACATTGCAGGCTGAAAAACATCATTATTTCCACATACTGGACTTCAGACAGAGTAAACAAAAAAATAGTTGTGTTTTGAAAGACAAGCCAAGTATGAAAGTTTTAACATTATAAAATGATTCCAATTTCAGTTATATTCCCTTAAAGTGGGGATAGAAAAATTAAAACTCTCAGATTACTTCCTCAAAAATTAAACAAAATGAAAAAAATTTGGTACAAGGGAGTAAGTCTTAAATTTATTTATTTTTACACAACTTTTAAAGTTTTACTCCCATTTGGAAGGGAAAAAGATAGGGTTGTCACTTTTTAAACAGCTATGTCATCCCTTCATTATATCAAAAAATGAGTTTCACCTTTTTATTAGGAAGAAAAAAATACCAAAAAAAAATGTGTTTGATTTTTCAATGAAAACTACACAGTTTTTAAGAAAAACAGAGGGTTGAAGATTAAAATTCAGTTAAAATTTTTTCCCAAAGTTACATTTGGTATAGAATAATGGGCAGTTGTGAGTTTTTGCGCACAGAGTGACAAAATGTTGCTCATGCTTAGGAACAATATTGACAAATTTTTATTTTCAACCCTGTTTTTATCAAAAATTGTTGAGCTTTCACAGAAAAGTAAAGGACACCATTTTTCTGTGATTTTTTCTCCCTAATAAAATAGTGGGACTCATTATTCGATATAATAAGGATTTCAACAGACGTGGCTGTTTAAAAAGTGTAAATCCCTTCTCTTTCCCCTTCAAATGGGAGTAAAATTTTTAAAGTCAAGTGAAAATAAATAACAGAAAAACTTACCTACTTCATTTTACCAAATTTTGTTCATCTTTGTCAATTTTTGGGGAAGTTAAATCAGATAATTGAATTTTTTTCCCCATATTAGAGGACTCTAACTCAGAATGAAGAAATTTCTCAGATTTTTTACGAGTGGAACGTTTTTGTTTTTTAATCCCAAAAATTGATTCTGAAAACTACTGTAATGTGTATATTCATTGATAAAAATTGTAGACGAATATATTTGAACACACAGGTGATATTATTTAATTTCATAAACAATGTCCTTGAATTGCTTTCTACTATTCTTTTATGTTCAATTGTTATACATACAGATAAAACCTAATGTAAGGTATTTGGTAACCTCAATTATCTTCGTCCCTTAAATATACAAATCCCTATATTTTACTTTATCCCTACTTCACACAAATCACTGTGTAAATATGTATGCTTGAAAACATATAAAAACTCATGTTTTTATGAAATAATTCGTACGGTTTCAGATGATCTTAAGCCATACTGTATTTTCATTATTGAGACTTTCTAATACTATTCTCTAAACATCAAATACTATTTACCTGTACTGTTGTATGTACAAACTGATTATTTTATTATAGGTGTTGTAAATTTACTATTTGTGTTTGAAGTATTATATCTAAAGTCTGATTCCTGAAAGTTAAGGTCCACCATACGAGTGTGGATCATAAATTACTTAAATAATTAGTATTCAGTGATATTAATATTCATTCTTGATATTGATATTCTGGTGTAAGGTGTAACTCTAAAATTATTCTGCAATAGATCTCTTATGCCGTTACAGTTACATCAAGTAACTTCTAAACATCCTGCGTAATGTAAGTGTTCTGTTGAGTCTTGAATTTAAAACATTGATAATCATAAATAAATCAATATTTCGTCCGGTGAAAATAGATTCTTCCTGCTTTTTCGATCAAACATTTCAAAACCATCCAAATGCTTGTTTTGGGGTCATCTAGGTACGGATTTCAACTATGAAAAATCTTATACCTAAGTATGGTGGCAGCATTTCGTCATTTATATTCAGATTATCGCCTTCGTTCCTATAAGCTGTGTCTTAAACACGTCTAGTATATTTCATTATTTTCTTCACGTCACAATTTTTTGATGACAAATTTCTAAAACTTGATAATTGTTGGTACAGTTACACTTTGACAAACGAACCTATACATTGTCGAAAGCGGTGCCCTTTTTCGAAGGAGATATATGCCGCATAATATTACTCTGCGACAATATGCCATGTGAATGACGTTTATACATTAGGCATAGACGTCAACCACCGCCATTCGTCTCCTCACTCGGTAGCCGATAATAATGAAATAATCGTGCGTTGTCGTTCGGAGCGATCATAAATTGAATCTAGTTGAAAATTTATGTGGGCATTATTTTAAAATAAATTGGCAAAATCTGTACACCATTTAGTCATTTACTTGAACCGAACTATCTTCAGACCTAATTAAGATACAATAACGTGGGGGTACATACGTAAGCCGAATACATTTGGGACGTTAGACTATGCATTATCGAGCGAGTCCTCGTTTGCCTTATTTAATGGAACGTAGGAATCGAGACTCTTTAATTTTATTCGTCTTTCATTCCAACTGAAAATTTCTTGAGACCTATAACTATTCTGCAATGACGTAAGCTACATTATGGGACTAAAACGCTTGAGATATTACACAATTATTGAATGAGCACTCGTTTACTCGATTCGATTTATTTGGACCAACGTTATAGTACAACATACTGTAGATACACGGTTGTGAAGGCCTTGAAACAAGGGTGTAATTAGGTGAGGTCCTTAGGGTCTGAACCCTCTCCTTCAGCCAAAAAACAACTTGATATTTAATGATAAGTTTAGGTTAAAAACGAATTTTTGAAATATAAGCTTATATTTTTTTTTTGACTTTAGCTTCATGCGAAATAAACGTTATTTCGTGGCGGAAGGTTGGCTGCAGTATTGGTATATTTTAAAATCACAGTGGTGAGTAGAATAAAAGCTTTTAAAAATAGTGTGTTATTGTCGATGATGAAGGTGTTTTGGCGGAGGGGGGTTTAGGAGCTGGGAGGGAATATGTGAACCGAAAGTAATAAAGTTCTACAAAATTATGATGCATTATCGAACGATGTTCGTTTGCCTAATTTAATAGAATATAGGAATCGAGACTCTTTAATTTTATTCGTCGTTCATTCCAACTAAAAATTTCTTGAGAACTATAATTAGGCTGTCATGACGCAAGTACATAGTACTAATCAATTCCATAACAGACACAATGTCTACTGGACGAAGTGCTGTAAAATTGTTTGTACTTTTGCTCAACAGAAAGCAATTTCCAATAGGTACACATTTAGCTTTCTATGAGTGGCGATCGATAAAGCTTGAAGCTAGACGTTAGATCGAGTCGGAATTTATTTACTAAAACGTTAAGTCATTAACTACTTTATCGTCACACTATTTTAGGTGTAAAGAAATTTAAAAAAAAAAAAGATGTGTATGTTTAAATAGAACAGAAGGACAGACGCTCAGCTTAAATGTCATATAGAAATAATTGCCATAGATTTGTGCTGAATGAATTCAACAGAGCAGCTTGGGTCTGCTAGGTTATATTTCAAAATATCTATAGTTTCCACTATAAATACGTATGCATGCATAGCTGAAAATTCGTTTAAAATTCGTTCATCAGATGTAATAAACAATTTTTGCTTAATAAATTCTGATACATAAGTACATAATGTTCGGCAGACTCGTTAGATATCCATACTCTGCAGTGGATGGTATTTTAATTGTACCAGAATGGTGCCAGACACGACTTTAGTTTTGTTCACAAATTATAATACGGAAATGGGTGTACTTATCGAGAAGAAGAAATTAATGGCAGCACATGGTACCTGAACCTAGTATGGTCGTTTTATTTTATTTTATTATTTGTTGATTACCTACCAAGCGTCTGAACCAATAAAAAAAAAATGGTGTCATCGAATTTCTATTTATTTATTTATTTTTTTGGTTCACCCGTAATATCGAGCTTTTACTTTCCGTAAGTTGTTAAGAATGTATTGGCTAATAATAAATCTCAGACCTGAAAGCATGTCAGAGACATATTATTGATAGGCTGTACTGTGTATACAATATAGCCTATATAAATATATAACGTAACAGGTCACAGGCCCACAGCTACAGCGTTTATTTAGAGAGTTTCGTGTTGTTCGCAATCGTCAAGAACACAATGGCTCATATGCGAGTACCTATATTGAAATTTGATTAATTGCTTTGGAAAAATAAAACAATTTGTCATCGAATTAAAATCGTATTCGCCCAAACTATACAGATACCACATGGTGAAATTTGATCTCTTCTGTGTGGTTCAGATAGGTAATAGGTATTGCTCTAAAAAGTTTGACTTTTTCGAATTTACTACACATTCGAAGTTTTATCAGTTCTCGTAGAAAGTTCTATATTGAACAGATCTCCCCGGCATGAGCAAAGACGATGGCAATTAAATAATTAATTGAAGTGATCTAGATCGTATTTTTAGATTATTTGTAAATTTCGTGGACGATCGACAGTGTAGATCTATTAGTTTTTGTCGGCGATCAAGATTTGATCGAAATCCAATATTTAAAAAAAGGCGAAGTTTATTTGTGAGGATCTGTTCGTCTTTTTCTGTCATTTTTTTTCTTCTTTGTATAAGTATCGATGATGGTGGGTTGTAGGGTGATGCACGCTCGCTACACATAGGTCCGAGACCCCGCACCTCATGTTCTGGAATCACTCGTGAGGGACTGCGTTAGGACATTGGTGAACATCTTGCAACAGGCAATCAAGTGGCCAAGTTCTCCCATTTTTTTTCCTAATTGGCAACTTAATATTACGCTGCAGGCACTCAGCATCTACAGAATAGCTTGGTATGGTTAGTTCCAGTAAAGCCCTACAAATCCAATCCCGCAATACGCTATTTTATATCCTACAGATCATAAGTGAATTCATCGATATGCTATTTATGTTAAATTTCAGAAATTTTCAAAGTTTTAGATTGTTTTTTCAATTTTATAGAGCTTTTTCATTGTTTCACGTGAAATCTACTTTCGCCAAGCAAATTAAAAGGGCGCTAAAAAAACACGTCTCTTTTACACACAATTTTATGGGAATAAACTGTACATTCAAGTTTATCGAATGCAATTGCACGAAAACTATTGTTTATAGAAAGCTGAAATTCTGGTGGAACATTAGCATATGTTTGCCAAATATTCTATGAATATTTCGCTGAAATCGTATAATTGGTTCTTGGGTTACGGCTGAAATTCTGAAAGGGTTATGTGAATTGAACTGTGGATACAAAATGGCGTATTGCCATAATTGTGTCTATAGGGTTCTAGTTCCAGACCTTCCCGCTCCCTCTCTCCGTCCGTTGCCACTCTCACTCCAAATTAATTCGCTTCTTTAGGATGTTGACGGCAAAGGAGGGCAAGAAGCCTATATGCGTGAGCTGCATAAAATTAACTCGATCAAGTTGTTCCAGGAGAGAGGCTCTTCGCTTATATCCTCCAGGGACTTTTGCGCTCCCTCCTGCTCCTGATCCCAGGTTTGGCACTCAATCAGAGTCTGCCTGACAACGTCACGATTTCGTCGTTAACCATTCCAGGTTAGATATGTCCCAAAGACCCCAAGGCTTTCTAAGTACTTGTATGAGGTTGAAGTTGAGTTTTCCATGGGGTCTGTTCACCCATTCTTCAAGGCTACACATCAACATGCTTGGTATACCTAGGTGTAATGATATTTTCATACATATTATTTCAAATATTCTCGTACTTTATTAATTCGTATATTTTCCCACATTATTCTTCATATTTCCGTCTAATTACACTTCCTTTCATTCACGTCATATAAGACTAGTTCAAACTTGTCTTTCAAGTCTTGACTTGTCTGATGACATCACCTCTTGTACACCATAAACTGTTTTCGTCTATATTCCATGATGTCATCTTTTCTACGAATATATTTCGATACCTTGCAATAATTCCAATTCTTATTAATTTCTTAAACACTCCTACTTTTGTCACTTCCTTTTAATTTCATTGGTTTTACCTAAAACACGTTTTCCTCAAACAACCAATCATATTCATATCTCCTACAATACCCAATTCAAATCACTCGAACTTCACCCTTATAAATAGTCTAATGTTCTGTATATTATTCATATCTTTAGAAACTTAGAATCTTACCTCAATTATTAATTCATTTTACTTTGTAATAACCTGTTCACCTTTTTATAATAATATACTCTTAAACTACTATTGTGTTTATTTGTAACAACTATACCGTTACAAGTAAAATTGGCGCCCGAACCAGTGATTTTTAAGTATAAAAAATAATAAAAGTGAAATAATTTTTTCAAAAAGTTTTTATTCGGAAAATTTTTTCAACATCGTGTTAACGTGCAGTTAAAAAAATAGAATTCATGCGGAATAAAGTAAAAATTTTCGTATAAAATTGATCGCAAAAAACAATACGGTTCACTGAGAAGACTCCAACGCAGATCGTTCGACCGAATTTCACGTAGAAAACATCCAAATTCGCCAATCAAGGTACATTTTCGAGACTCAGCCCATGATGTTCGTCTTCCGAAATCAGCGTATGTCAAATTGCTGCAACAACAACAACAACATCAAAAACCTGTAAGTGTTTCAAATTCTACTATTTCCATGCAAGAAGAAGATTGGGATAATAAAACAACTCCAAACGCTCAATCCCTCAGACCAAACCATTGGATTACAGATCTTCCTAACAAAAGTTTAAAAATTTTATGGGAAACAATTAATTCTCATCCATTTCCTAAAAATAAAACTAGACCAGAATTTCAATTAGCTCTAAGTTTATATATAACCTCTCATAAAAATCCTTTAATTAACCAACTTTTAAATCAAGAAAAAGTGGACGATTTAATCATTCCTTCCAAAAATTTCTCTCGTGCTGCCAAAATTAAAGCCAATCAATTAATTTCTAAAACATCTTTCGATACCACACTAGGTATTATACCCGAAGATACCACATATAATCCAGATTTATCAAATAACAGTGAAGAATCCACTTCATCTGCCAATATTTCACTTTCTCCAGAATCATTGATAAATTTTAATTCACCTTCGAGAACACCTCAAGAATCCTTACAAAAATCCAATATCTTAACCAGACGTCTAAGATTATTAACAGAAAAAATGGCCGAAAATACAATTTCAAATGTCAGACCATCCACATTTTCAAACTCCCCCAATGAAAACATAAAAACATTTTTAAAACAGTTTGAAAATGAATGTGAAGCCTTTGGTTGGATCGATGATGCAAAAATGAAAAAAATTAAAATTGCATTTACTGGAAATGCACAAACAATTTTTAATGAATTAATTTCCAATGATGAAAACCTTAAAGAATGGAAAGACATCAAACCAAAATTAGAGGAAATTTTCAAAAAATCAACACCACAACTTCGTGAACGTCTATATAATCGTAAATATAAAGGTGATGATGACTTCATAGATTTTGTTATCTTTGTAAATAATACATTACAAGAAATAGAACCTAATATTACAGAAGAAAGAGTAATAGATCACATATACCGTTCCATTGGTGAAAAAGAACGTGAACATATAGTTAAATTTAAACCTAAAACTTTAACAGCACTACATAATGCTTTTGATGATTATCTTTATTGTAAAGATAAAACAAGACCTATAATAGACCCAATTTTTGCTAAAGAACTCGAAAAAGTAAAAAATCAATTAGAAACATATAGGATAGCAATGGAAAATGCTAATAAAGAACTTGAAAAAATTAAAACATCCTCCAAAAAACACGTAAATGTTGTAGAAAAAGATGATAACATAATAAAAGAAACCAAAGAAAATGAAAAAGAAGAACCTCAAGACAACATTTCAACAAACAACAATGACAACATAATTTCTGAAATAAAGAAATTAACAGCTGCTGTAATGATTTCGAAAGGATCTAACAACAACACTCCATCACAAAACAGACAGTTTAACAACTCAAATTATCAAGGAAATAATTTTAGAGGAAATTTTAGAGGAAGAAGTAGAGGACGTGGATATTATAACAATTATAATAATGGAAACAATTTTAATAATAATTTCAATAATAATTATAATCCAAATAATAATCAGAATAATTTTCCCGCTCTACCTTCTAACCAAAATAATTTCCAAAATCAGAATAATTTCCAAAATTCAAATTATCGCGGAAATAATTATCGTGGACAAAACAACAGATTTCAACGATACAATTATCGTAACTATAATAATTTCCAACAATTCCCTTACAATCTTAACCAAACACCATTCATGTATTATCCTATGCCATTCTCAAACCAAAACCTAAACCAAAACCAAACTCCAATCAAACACAACCAAACAATTTTCCCGCTATTACTTATCCTCAAAATGATCCTACTCCAAAAAACGGGTAAATCCCCCAGCAACTCAAAACTGTGTTGCAGGGGTTGATAAAAAAGAAACAAAAAATCTGTTACCTGAAAAAAACGATAATTACGAAAAAAGAATACATCAATGTCCAAAACCTCCAAAAAAACCAAACATTGTGGTTATTGCTCCTACTGGCAATTACGAAATCAACTGTCGTTTATATCTTCCATGTAGTATTCTAGGAACTGAAACATACGGACTTATTGACTGTGGCGCAGAATCAACTTTAATACACTCCAAATTTGCAAAAAACCTTCTGTTAGAACCAACAGATGATAAATTATATGCTGCAAATGAAATGCAACTTAATATAGAAGGAGTTTACACAATTCCAATAATATTTAAAGGAAAAGCATTCCCTATAAAAGCATATATCATCAAAGATCTTATAGAAAATATTATTATAGGTTATGATTTTCTCGAAAAATACAAAACCATAATAGATTTTGCAACTGGAAAATTTTCTATACCACACGAAAAAGAAGTCATATCAATACCAATTCCAAGATGTAAATCAAGAAACTATTCCAGAGAAGAACAAGTAAACAACATTCGTTCAAATGAAGAATACCTAATTCAACCTCAAGAAACCATCTCACTACAAACATTACCACCTTTTACAAAAATTATGGTCAATAACAAATTTGTTGAAAAAACAGATTTAGAGATTTATGTCCATAATGATATTTTAAAAATTCATAATCCTAACACAAATATAAAAAGAATACGCAAGAATCAAATTTTAGGAACATTATGTTATAAAGATGAAATAAAATCAGAACATAATAAAAATATTCTTGTTACTCAAACAAAATTTTGTGATCCAGAAGGAACTGAAATTAAAATATCAAACAAACTAACTCCAAAACAAAGACTACTTGTCATCGACAAAATGAAGGATTACATCGATATCTTTACACACTCCACAAAAAACCTATCATTAGCTAAAGTAGAACCTGTCCATATCCATCTTAAAGATAAAAATCCTGTTGTACGAAGAAATTACAAAATGGCTTACAAAGAAAGAATGGAATGGCTCAAAAAAATTAATGAATTAGAAACTGCAGGAGTATTAAAAAGACAACCTTCAACATACGAATCACCCATGTTTCTTAAAAAGAAACCTGATGGTTCATTCAGACCATTAGTCGATTATAGAGCTGTAAATAGCAAAATCAAAAAAGACAGAACTAGAGTACCACGTATAGACTCTATATGGCCACACTTACGAACGAAAAAATATTTTTCGATCATAGATCTCAATTCAGGATATTTCCAATTACCTCTCGACGAAGAATCAAAACCTATCACAGGAATAAACATTGAAGGAGTTGGCTATGTTTTTAATAGCATGCCTCAAGGACTCAGTCTTAGTCCTTCAGTTTTCCAAAAAGCTATGGTTGACATTTTTCATGACATCCTTTGGAAAAAAGTTATTGTCTACATAGATGATATCTGTGTTTTTGGAGAAACATTCCAAGAATGTCTATCAAACACAATCGAAATTTTAAAAAGACTAAAAAAATATAATTTTCGAGTCAAAACAAAGAAAAGTTTCTTTATGCAAGATTCGATAGAACTTCTAGGACATAAAATTGGTCATGGCAAATTAGAACCTTTATCAAAAAATATAGAAGCTATTCGTGACATGAAACCACCCAGAACTTTAAAAGAAGTAAGAAGATTCATTGGCATGGCAGGATACAATCGCAAAATGATACCCAATTTTACCAAAAAAATGTTACCTCTTATGAAAATCTTAGAAGGAAAAGATTCAAGATCAAATGAAAAAATTATATGGTTACCTGAACACCAAGAATGTTTCGATAACATGAAAAAAATACTTCTTTCAGAACCTGTATTACAAATTAATAATCCCGAAGCCTCAACATTTGTTGAAGTTGACGCATCCAAAGACGCCCTTGGAGCTGTTTGTCGTCAAATTGACCCAGACACAAATAAAAAATATACCATTGGATATTTCTCCGAAAAATTGAACAAAAATCAACAACATTTATGCTCCTTTGACCTTGAAATGCTTGCCATCACAAAAGCATGTCAACATTTCAGAGACTTCCTACTTGGAACAGATTTTATTATCTATACAGACCATCAACCCTTAACTTATCAACACCGATTCAAAACTCCATCACCAAGATTAGCCAGATTAGTGTCAAAACTAAGTGAATTTACTTTCGATATAAAACATATCACAGGAAAAGAAAATGTCATGGCAGATTTTCTTTCAAGACCTTTCAAAGAAGATACAGACTTCATACGTTTTGAAAATGGACAATTCATAACAAAACCAAAACAATCTGTTAATGTTGTTACAAGATCAGCAACAAAAAAAGCTGAACAAGAAAAAGAACTTCAAAAAAATGAACCTCCCAAAAAAGACAACATAAAATTAATTTCAGATCATAATTTTGACCCAGTTACAAAAAAGGATAAAAATGGAATCAAAGAAAATGAAATCCCTAAATTTCATATAAATGGAGAACCAATAAAAACATTATCGTATAAAAAAGATATACCTGTTGAAACTTTAGCAGATCATCAACAGACAGACGATTACTGGGGACAAGTTTATAAATTTATCGTCAAAGATTTCATCCAAGATCGTGCTTTAGTCAAACAAATAGAACGTCATGCTTACAAATATTTTTTAGGAGAAGATGACATTATCTATAAAAAAATTAACAGCAAAACAAAAGGATATTTTGCAGTACCTGTCATCCCTAAAGCTTTAATTCCAGATGTATTGAAAGCAATGCATGATGATCCCCTTCACGGAGGACATTTCGGACGTAAAAAAACTCAAGAAAAAATAAAATCAAAATTTTATATTCCAAATTTAACTCAAAAAGTCAACGAATACATAAACTCATGTCATCAATGCCAAATGCAACAAAGAAAACCAAAAGAAATAGGTCTTATGAAACCTATACCCGTAGACAATTTCGACCCCTTTAACCACATCGAAATTGATTTTATTGGTAAATTTGATAATAATTATAAACATCAATATGTAATTGTCGGAGTTGACAAATGTACAAACTTCTGTATTGTTGAACCAGTCAAACATCCAAATGCTCAAAGTGTTGTAAAATTTCTTAAAAAAATTATTACAACATATGGACCACCAAAAATTATTACGTGTGATAATGGAACACACTTTAAAAATGATCTCGTTCATAAATTTTGCGAAGAAAAATTTATTCATATCAAACACTCGTCGACATACAGTCCGCAAACTCAAGGACTCGTTGAAAGAACTAACGGCATTATTAAAAAATGCTTATCTAAGTACAATCCCAAGAATGAAGAAGAATGGATCGATACTCTATTTAACGTAGTATTTGCGTATAATACTTCACCCATTAACTACTTAAACAACACGTCACCATTTTTCTTTCTTCATGGTTATCAACCTCGTACACCTATCGAAGACAAATACAACATACCAACGCAAAAAACACTGTTACATCGTGAATCTATTCTAAAAAACCTCGATGAAACAAAAGATCAACTACCTCAACTAAAACGTATTGCTGCAGAAAAAAATGCACACTACTACAATAAAAATAAAGTTGTGAAAGACTTCGCGTCTAACGACCTTGTTTTATTACGTCAAAGCAAAAACGTTGCGAAAAACAAGATGAAATTTCGTGGACCTTTCAGAATAATACGAAAAAATTCAGATCTTAATTACACCATCCAAATTTGTAATGAAAATGACAACGAAAACTCAATTCATGAAGAAAATGTTCATGTAAGACGTTTAATACCCTATATACAACGTTCACATAAGAACAACGAAACCTATATTCCACCATCTGTTAAAGATACAAGAAAATTTGTAAATCTTAAAACAAATAAGGAATCAGGATTCAAATCTGATTGTGAAAACAAACCTACTATTGAAGATGCTACCGAAAGTGAAAACGAAGAAGACATTATTTCCGACATTAAAGAAAATCTTCGTTGTAAAACAAATGTACATAGAAACATCAATAAGGCTTAAAAGCACATCCTTTTCCCTACCTTGTAAATTATGTTAATAAAATATTTTCCTTTATTCTATTATTATTAAAAATCCTAATCATTTCATTCATATTCTTCTCAATCCACTAATAAAAAAAAAACTTTTACGAAATTATCCTCATTCCATGGACATACAACTACGAAAAACTTTGTTATTTTATTGGATCGAATCAAAATATTATTTAAATTGTTACCAACATTTATAATTAATCTCTTTCGCAAATGTTATTTTCCCAAATTTAAATATTTAATAATTATTTTTAAATTTATTATATTTTATTTCTTACCTTTATTATTATTAAACTGCATTGAATTGTTTCACCAAAACGCCCGTGGAAACTATTCCACTTGGAAATTCCAAGTCGGTGTAGCTCCTCGACCCCGTTTGGCCATCGGAGGTCTGGTGGATGCTGCCGCTCTAGGATCTCTTCCATGATTTCTCCCTCGTTGTTGAACACTCGACACTTCTATTATTCGACCAAAACCCGATGTTCCCGCTGTATTTTTTGACCCGAAACGGAATATAGCCCCTCTTTGTAGTGATGGTAGATTTTTTCACCATCTTCACCCGAACTGTTGTAAAAATTTAAAGCTGGACGTGTCACCATGTTGAACCGCTCCTGAATTTCTTGTTTTATAAAATCCAACATTCCCTCATCTAACGAATCATCATCCTTGGCACATTCTTCGCATCTTTTCGGAGATGGAGGAGGATTTTCAGGTGTCACAGCTCTGTGTATTCCCGTGTTGGAGACATCCTCATGTTTCTCCAACTCAAATGTTGTGGATTTACCCTCCTTCTGAGAGTGATTCCATACACATTTCGGCTCTGGAGGACCATACGGAACCATGGTCTTAACTATGAATTGTTCTGATGAACCAACAATTTCCTTTTCGTCCTTATCTAAATCGACTTGAATACCTTTCTCCTCAGTTTGCTTCAAAACTGAAGGAACAGTATCCAAATCTCTAAGTCGTAATGCATCAATTTCGTCAAGAAGTTTGACACCATTACGAAAGACGTAAGGATAACGTTTATCCATGTGACTTGTAATCACCCGATTTCGCATGCTAGCGAGTGCTACCCTCAACTCAGGTCTCAAAACCCTTCTGAAAAGAATAGTTGTCTCATTTTTGACTGTTATGTTAACATGAGAACCCCAACGTTCTTTAATGAATTTCTTGAAACGACCAAATTTCCCCATTGAGCTCATGTGCACTACGTCGATTGACCTCATATGGAGAAACCTGCACTCAACAGCTTCGTTTGTTTCGTGCTGTATCATCAGCAATGATGCTAATACCCCTACCATAAATGATAACGGTATTGCATGTTCGTACTTGACCTCATTTGCATTTGTGGTCATATACGACATACCGACTGTTAATTTATACCCATCAGGGATATAATTGCTCAGTGATGATAACAGACCCCTTACGAAACTAGCGGATTTTTCGCATATTATAAGATCACTTGTATGTTGCCATCCTCTGGATTGGAAGTTCATATGATCATACCAACCCCATCGACGACGAATACCATCTTGCCAATTTCTCTGGTTCCCACATGTCAAATACTGGACCAATGTCCATATTTGCCGATGAACGATTGCAATAGATCGCCTGTAACATCGACAACCAACCCATGCTGAAATTAAGTCTAGGGTTAACTCATCGAATGTTACAGACTCATCTGCAAGCGCTGTACCACCCCAAGGAAATATTCGACTATCCAAACAACCCCCCGAACCACGTAAATTTACAAACCTTTTGACATCTCCCTCCCAATCCCGTGAATATTCAGCACAGCTAGGTTTCCTTATAGCCCTTTCCCTTCTCGTTACCCTCATTTTCTTAAAAGATCTTCGAATATCATCCATCTGTCTGGAATGATGAATGTTTTCCATTTTTTTCGCGACCGACGGAAAATTTATTTTTTCGTTCTGGTTATTGAATTTACGCGACGACATACTTACGTACGAATATATAACAAAAAACCCGAAATATTTTCGAAAAATACTTTTACGAAACACCGAACACAAACAAATACGACGAATTAACTTTTACAAATAATACCGAACACCGTTTTTGAAATTAATATTTTTGTGAACGAAATATTTAAAAGCTTTTAATATAATTTCGGACACACGAATATAATATAAAAAACAAATTACGTACTAGTAACGACTTTCAGCAACTAGAACACAATTAACCGAACACGACCGAATTCTGAAGATCAACTAAAATTTCTTTAGAATTTATAGTCATTTCTTGACCATCTTTTTCCCTAACTCTCATACTTCCTAAACATGACACCACTCTGGGAAACAAATTTTCTTAATTTTCACACCAATTTTCATTTCTGTTCTCACGAACTTCATTAAAGAAATATCATATTTCATATTCCCATATTCTTTATTCGAAAAACATTTTCGTCATAATTGTCATACATTGCAATTTATCTATGTTACAGATGGACAACTGTCATTTTTATGTTCATCGTAGCAACGTCTCATATTACGTTCGCCGTAAAATTGAAACATTTTCATAAATCCGAAACTCCAATTGTAACAGCTTCGACAGGAGCATATTTCGAAGAATACGATCGAATTCGTGTCTATCAACAGACAATTCCCATCCTATATACCATTAAGCTTAATCTCACTGATTCAGCAGATTTCATTAGATCTAATATATATACCAACTACAATGACAATTGTAATTGGGACGAAATTAAATGCCGATTTCACAGAATCAGCATACGTTATAAAAAACTTTTCGAATCACTTATAAAAAATAATCTTGCCCTAATTCAAGATTTTGCTCCAAAACCACATCCCCTTCGCAGTAAACGTGACACTGCAATTGACAAAGTCAGAGACTTTTTTGGAGATCTTCTATCCATTTGCTGTCGTGTACTCACGTATAGAGATGGACAATCCCTTATGGAAAATGAATTATCCCTCAAAGACCAATACGACGTTTTAAAAGAAACTGTCATTTCTGATCACTCATCATTATTAAATGTGACCGAAAATTTCAAATCATTTTCTCAAAATTTCCAAAATTTCTATGATGATTTCTTTCAAGCTAAAATCGCTTTAGACGAAACTCTTGAAAAATATTCTAATGAAGCTCTTATTGTCGGAGAAATTTCGAACTTTGACAATTCTATTCGAACATATTACGATGCTTATCTTATTCACTCGATGAATATTCAATATGTTCTAAACGCTTGTAAAGATCACAACCTCCCTTCAAGCATTGTATCTATAAATACACTCAAAGAAGACCTTTCAAAACTAACCCCATTATTGTTGAAAAACAATCTTGAATTAACCATCCATCAATATGACTACCTTACCTATTACCACTTAGACCTAATAAACTGCAATTTATATGACGATAACCTAGAAATCGAACTCAAAATTCCTGTCAAACAAATAAACTCTCAATTCTCTATCTATAAATTCATTCCTTTAACATTCAAATCCCATAACAATCAACTTTGCACTTGGGATCAAGAACCTTCAATTATCATTCATAACTCTGATGATGACTCAGTACGTTACATTACAGGAACTGACTTACATTATTGTAATCCTGAAAAACCTTTATGTTTTCTACCCGATAATCGAGGATCGGATAAAGTTTCGTCCTGTGCTAAAACTCTATTCCTAAAAAAACCTTATGATGAACTCATCAAATCATGTGCATTCCGTTGTGAAACAAACCACGGAAAAACCCTTGTATATCAATTTTCAGAAAACAAATTTGCAGTTACTAACCCAGCAAATCTTAGTGCTTTCGACACTATTTCCAAAAAATCATTCGATATCTCTGCGAATACATCCTTCCCTGGGACTGTTCTTTTAACAGTACCATGTCATGTTCAGATCATCAATACTGAACATGATGGTTTTTCTGAAACCATCATCCCTATAGGATTTCCTTGCCCCCGAGATATGTCCGATGACGTTCTCATCGAACATCACTTACCCTTACTATGGACCGATTACAATGTAATTATTGATTCTGATATCAAAAAAACTATTTCACTTCCAAGCATTCATGCTTACAATCCAAACTGGACTAATTTTGTTCCAAACTTCTCTCCTATGTCATCAACTCAAGATATTAAAGAAAAACTCGATAATATCAAAATTAAAATTCATAACTTTGGAGAAAACAATTCAATTTCTATTATAAATATTATTATCATCGTATGGTTATTTATTATTACTCTTATTATTTGTATCATTATATATTTTTTAACTATTAAAATTAAAAAACCACTTGAAAGTCGACATGTCAAACAATTATTAAATGAATTAATGAAACCTATCGAAAAAAATAATTCTATTGAAAATATTAATGAATTATCTGATGAAATTACTGAATGTGTTTAATTTAATATCTATGAATGTTCTTTATTAATCAAATTTCTTATGTCAATTATTATTATATATCAATGAATACTATGAAAATTTTATATATCAACGATTATTATGAATTTTATATCACCATGATTGTGAAATATTTTATTATTTTTAAATTATTTATTGTAACAAATCTATATATTTTCCATGTATGTTTTTTCCTAAAAACATATACCTAAGTATTATCCTTCTGTCATGTAACTCTCAGAGACAGAATGTCAGTCGTAGATTTTCCAATCGATGATAATATGGAAGTATTATGTTCTTTATTTTCCTAAAAAAGATCCAATTATCCAATAAATTATCTTCCTATATTTCTTTAATTTTAAATTTTTCCTAACTTTAAAATTCAAACCACCCCCAATACTTATCCATATACAAATTATCTATCCAATTTAAAGACATTTTTCCAATTTCAAACTTTTCCAAACTTTAAAATTCAAACCACCCCCAATATTTATCCATTCATAAACTATTATCCAATTTTAAATTTTCTCAAAGTTTAAAATTCAAACCACCCCGAATACTTATATACTCTTAAAACTTAATCCTATTAACACTATCCATCCTAAAATAAAAATTTTTTTTTTTCTCAAATCCCTTTCATTTTTTAATTTTTCCTCAAATTCAAACTTTTCCAACTTTGAATTTCAAACTACCCCGATATTTATGTAATGATATTTTCATACATATTATTTCAAATATTCTCGTACTTTATTAATTCGTATATTTTCCCACATTATTCTTCATATTTCCGTCTAATTACACTTCCTTTCATTCACGTCATATAAGACTAGTTCAAACTTGTCTTTCAAGTCTTGACTTGTCTGATGACATCACCTCTTGTACACCATAAACTGTTTTCGTCTATATTCCATGATGTCATCTTTTCTACGAATATATTTCGATACCTTGCAATAATTCCAATTCTTATTAATTTCTTAAACACTCCTACTTTTGTCACTTCCTTTTAATTTCATTGGTTTTACCTAAAATACGTTTTCCTCAAACAACCAATCATATTCATATCGCCTACAATACCCAATTCAAATCACTCGAACTTCACCCTTATAAATAGTCTAATGTTCTGTATATTTTTCATATCTTTTAGAAACTTAGAATCTTACCTCAATTATTAATTCATTTTACTTTGTAATAACCTGTTCACCTTTTTATAATAATATACTCTTAAACTACTATTGTGTTTATTTGTAACAACTATACCGTTACACTAGGTATAAGCTTGTTGGTGCTATTCGTTTCATTACAGTACGTAGATATCTGAGGGCGTATGTAAGGGAGGTCCTAGGGGTCTGACCCTCTTTAGAAAAGGAACAAAATTCTCTACCGTTAAAAATTGTGTTTTCTTGTCGGTTTTTGTGATTTTTTGTTTGAGGAGGGTCAGAAGAGACCACTGATAATGTGTGTACTCTCCCCTTACAACGTACCTATCTACGCCCTTGTTGATACGCATTGTTAATCTCAAAATTTATTTATTATTCATTTAAAATACTCCAAGATGATTTTCACCTCGAATTAACCATAATGGCTGTTGTTCCTGTACCTATTCTTACTGTAAATTTACATGTTAATTATTAATTTTAACGTGGGTAGTGTCATAAGTCATAGAAAAATACCTAAGCTCTTGTGATTTGCTCGTCCTTGATCCGTTGAGATATGTGATCTTGACCATTTCTCTCAGATCATTGTAAAAATTATTCTAGATCAATGAATAGTTCCGATTAGGATATACTGGTGATTTATGATTTGTTACCTAACTATTATCCCTGCTATTCAGTGGGACGGATTTAATAAATGTTTTCTCGTGATTTCAGAAACTTCTCTTCATCTTCTAGTCCTATTAACGTTATTTTGTTCTTTTGGGATAGAACCAAGTGATAACCTAAATCATAATCTCTCGAAAAAATAAAGCCGAATCGATGTGAGCTGAGGATGTAGTCATCGGTAGCTTCTTCGTAAGGGGGGGTGTTCTCGTATTTTTTTCTGAAATATCTGTGGACTCCTCCCCTCTATTAGAAATTTGCCAAGATTGACATAGACGTATACTTTTTTCTATTTTTAGGTATCAAGTTTTTTTTTCTTCATGGTCAAAAGGGTTCAGACTCCTGAAACCCCGACCCGTTATACCTTTGGTGTGCCTGGGTTGATATTAACGCAAAATAAAATGACATTTTTCAATGTTTCTTAATTTGCTAGATGAAAAAATTATTGTTTTCTGTTATTAATTTCGATATTTTTCTGGAAGAGTCCATAAATTTGTGAGGTTAAAATGAGAAAGTTGTGTTCATAAATACGTCAGAAATCCAGTTGCGTATAGTTAAAATACTTCAATCTTTGGCCTCTTTGCCAATAGATTACAAAAATATTTCATGCAGAACCAACCTCAGTCTATACATATAAGTAAAAACATTACACTCATTTTGGCCTCGCATGAAGATCGGATATTTTTTCGCGCGCACGCTCACTCACACGCGCACACACACACACAAAAAGAGTTACCTACTTGATTAGTTCGGTGTCACTCAATTACCAAAATATTTCAGTTTCCATGTTAAATTTGAGATGAATGAACCAATACGGAAGTACTGGCATTGTATAGTCTAGTGTACATAATTACGTTCTGTGCTTATCTAGTTTATTTTGTTTGTTCTTTTTATCAGTTCAATGCTATATGTGATACTCCTCGACATTCATCCTACCGGAATGAGAATATAAATTTATTTATTTATTTTTTATTTTAAGTTTTGTGATAAACTGTTTATGCTCTCAGAAAAAGAATAACAAAATAAAACGTGACCTTAGCCTATTTCCTCACTGTAAATTAACTTCCTAGAGCATAAGACGAAAGAAATTAAGAAAATATGACGATTAATTATGAAAGAAAGTTGATGAAAATATTGAACTGTTGGTACATTAATACTTTCACAAGGGTTATAATTTTCTAAGTGGGTATTTAATTTTAATTTTCCAAATCATGGTAAAGGCTTAGTGAATGGTACTTAGGTCTGAATGTAATTCCTGTTCTTCTAAAATGTATTGAAAGTTTTAATTCTTTTCATTTTTTTGGTCTTTTATATCTTGGGTTGTTACTTTCAACAATATCGAATATTGTGATATCAGTAAACTTTATCAATATATGTGACCAGCCTGGACCTATTTGCGGTTCTTTATATTTTTGTTTAGTTCATAATTCTCTGAATTAGAGATTCGTTGTCAAATAACCAGAAAGTGAACAGGATTTCTTCAAGGGGGGAGTAAAAAAATTTTACGACTGTAACGCATATTTTTGTCTATTTTTAAATATGACAAACATATTTGTCTACACGTTTTCAAATACCAAAAATGTAAGTATTCATCAATAATAAAACATCCTATTACTCTTTGTAAACAACCACTAAATTACCCGTATTTGATTTTATGAATATAGATATAATGTCTGTATATTCATGACCTAATTGTGCCTGTCCCTCGAGTATATTGCGAGTCAGCACAACCCTATAATAACAATACCCTACCTCACTTAGCCTATCCAATATGTACACTTACATACTCCGAACGAGTATATAAACCCTCAATTCGAAGGAATAACACACAGTTCTTTCTTAGTACCTAGAGCCTCTCTTACAGAGCTACTAGTGAATAGACAGTTTTGTCTAAAGGGTTGTAATCCCATATGTTAAATCTATTGTATAATAATTAACGTATTAATTGATGTAGTATTGTCGTACAAATTATTATTTTATTAAAAGTGTTAATCCAACCTTTTGTTTTAAATATTATTGAGTATCTCAAATACGTTAAGGTCCACAATAGTCGTGGATGATAAATTGATTATTTAAATTATTATAGAGGTATTAATGCTGGTCCAGTGTGAAATATTTCGTGTATGGTGTAACACCAAAAGTGGTTCTAATAAGGCACATTACCAATTCTTTTGGCCGTTACAGACTCTTGTTTTATTGTTTTTGCTTTTGAAACTTTAGAAAATTTTAGAAATTTGGCATCCATGGAAGCTGCTGTTGCATATTTATTGCTGAAATTTTTCCTAATTTTGAAAAATGACAAACAAAAAAAAACAAAATAAAAAGGTCATGGGAGAATTTTTCGTATTAAATTAGGGAACAAAATAATCTTTTAATTTTTGCAAGATCGAGACCAAACTAACTTTGTAAAAATGTAAAGACATAAGACCTTGACAGCAAGACTAACTGTGCAAAACCAAGATCAAGACTAAGACTTGACTGTACAAGACCTAAACCAAACGAAAACAATAAAAAAAATTAGTACAAACTGTAAAATTTTTGCTATCTTTCCGCTTAAATAGTCTACAATACCTATTTATGGTTTTTAATATTTTTCATCTGTATTTTGGAAAGGGTATCTATGTTTGATTTAATCAATAAAAATAATAAAAATTCTGTAAGTGTTGCTGCCAATGGGGCGTGAACCTGATACTCCTGCATGGGGTCAAGTAGGAAAAATCAGCAGTCTCATCTATGTGGTTACGGTTGCTACCTACTTGCTTTCTAATTAATTCAGGTTGATATGTTTGCGATCATACACATTCCGTACAATAAGCAAGATCTAGACCATGAGTCCATGACTAAGAATGAGAGTATTGGTGATGCAAAACCATGACCAAAACCGAGGGTTCTAGATCGCACGACCAAAGTCTGAGAGTCTTGGAATATCCGGACATTTTACCGAATCCGTTCTAGCGAATGACCAGTTGGCATTTTTCTATACCCGTAACATTTGGTGGGTAGTTAGTAGGTTAAGTGGGTTGTTTTTTTTTGTGAATAAAAAAAACTGAAGTTGGAATTTTTTTATCCCTTTACCATTTGGTGGTTGGTTCAGTAAAGTAAGTTTTTTTTTTTGTAATAAAAAAGCCTGGGAAATCGGAATTTTTCTATTCATTTTTCTTATCAAAATTCCAAGTCACAATTATTATTGTGGAAAAATACGTTTTTGTGAGAAGTCTTTCGGTAAAACTGTTTTAGTAAAATAAAATTGGAAGTTGGTCAAATGGTAATTCGGTACATTTTCCATTCGATATTTTGGATTTGGTAAAATGACCCGGCATCTGGTCGTGATATTATTTATTCTCATCTTTAAGAAAAAGAGGCTACTGAAAAATGCTGTATAATATTGGAGGTACCTATTTGTTAATAATAGTTATTTTGGGAGCAGCATCAGTTTTGTCACCTACTTGGACGGAGAGAGAAAAGAAAAATATTGCAAATCAGGTGTAAAGAAATTTAGAAAAACCTTCAACCAAAAAACTCTCGAATAATATGGTAAAAATTGCAGAAAAAACCACACTAATACAATTAAATAAGATTTAAAAAAATGTGTAACTTGCCCCCTAGATTAAGGTCAGATACGAAGTTTCTTCTTAATTTTCATCGCTGGAGTACCCTCAACGTGGTTTCACAATTTGATTTCTACTGAATTATAATTAATTTCATTTTTATATTTTTTATGTTCACAGATAACAAAAAATGACCACACCAAATCCAACACCTAGAAAAATTACTATACTAGCCACACCAATGATCAAAGATCTTTCACAAACCGATTCGCAATGCCATATATACTACAAAGAGTCGCACGTTGATCCTGGAATATGTGGCTGGATGAGGATGTGGCGTTTGTGTTCTTTACTCGTGCACACATCGTGTTAAATTTATTTTTACGACACTATACATAAACACATAGCTTCCTTTTCTAGTAGAATAGAAGCAATATAAATCTTATAGACACCAAAAAAAAATACGGATAAATGAAATAAAAATCTTGAAAAAAAAAATCACTGTTCTTTTTTTAAGTTACCCTTACTTTTTTTTTCTTTTTTTTTTTAATTTTAAATAATAATATTTTTTGATGAAAGGAGATATCACCGAGAATGAATGTTGAAAAAAAAAATTGGGAAGAATTGCGCCTCAAGTATGTTGCATGGAGACAAATTTTTCACATAAAATGCAAAAATTGTTTGGCAAATTACTCGGAACATTACTGTACTTGCTAAGCCAATTTATATAATTTTATTCCTTTATTTCTCATTCATTTATTTATTTATTTATTTATTTATTTATTTATTTATTTATTTATTTATTTATTTATTTATTATTTTTCTTTTCTCCAACGACTGAAAAATAATTTTATACCTAACGAATGTAAATTTTTTTTATGCGATTTGATGTAAACTGCTTTCGTTCATTCAGAATGAAAGTTTCGTTTATTCTTTTGAATTCTGTTGGCATATTACCATTACCCTATGTTATATCATTATGTGGCCGGAGATAAGGGCTTTAGATTAGACGACAGAGAAAAATGATGTATGGACCATCCATAAAAAAAAATTTTGACTTTGAATACAAAAAATCCTGTGAAATTTTGGCATGGATGATTTAATTTTTAATATACATATTTTGACTTTGACTGGCCTAAATTTGATTTAAACGAATGAGTAAATCAAATACGACAATAAAACCGTTGGGCTAACGAGTAACAAATTCGATCAAAAATTCATTATGACCGGAATGTGGGTGTTTAAAAATAATCATTTTATAGTTTTATGATGATGCCAGATAACTGTAGACATTTCAAACTTTGAAGGAAAAAAAAAAAAAAAAAGCTCTCAGTATCTCCGCCTATGTGTACGAGAATATAACCAATAATTAAACGTCTTCATTTTTTTGTTACGTTTATTTTATTTTATGGTTTGTTCTTCCATTGTTAATTTTCTTTTTTTCTTTTAAATATTTCATTTTAACATCATTATTTTTTTTTCTAATCATTATTCTATGTTCGAATGAGAATTTTTCAGTTTTTCTTATAATTAATGGGAATAACGTGGAAATTGTGTGTATGTAGTACAGCTTTTTTGCATATCATCAACCTAATGTGCTTTGTGCGTAATAATATGTTACCTAATTAAAAAGCCCATCTTTCTTCTTTTTTTTTTCTCGACATACGTATTATACCTCCAGGAAAAGCGAAGAAAATCATAATTAAAAAATGTCTTATTAAATTTATTGTCCTTAACTGATGTTTACTGTTGATGAACTCCAATCCTTACATTGCATCTTCTTTTTTTTTCTTTTTTTTTCTCTCTCTCATGTGATATCAGTTATGATTTAACCTTTTTTTTTTGCCTGAATTGTTTAGTATGTGATTAAACGTTAATCTGGGCGTACTACTGTATGCACATTAAAATGTCGAAATTTAATTTAATTGCCCGCTAAAAGGCTTCGTTTAAGCTTTATTGTTACGACTGAACACAATATATTTAACTTTTTTACCTAATTCTTTCCAACAAAAGTTCTTTTTTTTCTTTTTTGTTTTTTTTTTTGCACAATTAATAAAAACTTTCTTACACGTTGTACGTTTTCAATGAGCAAGCTGTGCGTAGTTTGTAAGCGGTACCTACAATTAGAACCTAAATATTAAGTTTTTAATTTACCTTTTTGCATTCATGAAAGTGTCAAAGGCCGGGAATATTTAAGTTTTTTTTGGGTAGGTAGTCGAAAAAATTATTTAATGTATAATAATGCATCGACCATCCTATCGCATATCGTAGCATATGCTCCGTATTTTAAGAAAATATTTTTAAAAACTACCTATGATATAGTCTGTTTAAGTGTTGAGGAAAATGCGCCATTATTATGTTTTAAGCCTTTCCTGCATTTCGTTATTATTTTTATTTTCTCCTTACTCTTATTTTTACTTCGTTTTTATTTTTATTTTTCTTTCTCCCCACTTCCTTTAATTTTATGCATCACACGCTTTAATTTTACGCTAGTTTTCAGTATTAAGTTTTTTAGTGAGTAAAACTACCATGAGTCGTCTATTATTTCGATTTTGCTTTATCGTACCACCATTTTATTTTTATTACTTACCTATATAATATTTAAAATTTGGACAATTCGTCAATTTCGCGTACCTATGTCATCCGATTATTTTTACCAGACTCGTTCGAATATATTATATATTATATAATGATGCCTTCGTTTAACAAATTATAGAGTACTTTACGTTGTTGTTGTTATTGTTATTGTTATTGTTGTTGTTTCTAATATTTTTTCTTTTTTAAATGAACAGTGACAGAATGTATTTCAATCTTGTGCAATGGTATAGAATTTCAACTACATAACTCTGTATGTAAATATAAATATTGATAACAAGTATGACGCACTGAATGTACCTGTCGTTCGCTGATTAAAAAAGGTGCGGAAAATAAAATTTCACCAACAAATCAAATGTTCAATATGTAAAATAAAAAGGGAAAAATAATGATTACCAAAGTGAAGAGGCAATAAAACAATATGATAAAATAAATGTATGGAATTATATGGATTTTTGAATTGAATTGCCAGTTAGTGGATCCTGAAAAAACCAAAACTTTCTCTATTCTTCTCTGACCTCCAATAAGCTATTTTTCAAAATTATTAATTAACGATAATTTCTGTAACTTTTCTATTTGGAAGAAAAAATTCAAGGTTTCCATTTTGAAGAATTGATGATTCGTCTAGTTTTTAACCCAGAACATGTACAGATGAATTACAGGATAAAAGTATTCGTGTATACATAGAGTGTCAGGTTTAGTTAGGCACGCCGATAAAACTGGATAGAACTCGAGAAAATAAGAAAAAATTCATGTACAAAAGTTTCATGTTCCCAAATTGAAGGCGCTGTTATGTTTCGAATATAGAATAAGTTAGGTTAAAAACGAGTTTTTAAAAAATACGCTTTTATTTTATTATAATTTGAAATTAGCTTTGTTTAGAACGAATTTCGCGGTGCAATTCTATAAATATAAAAATGTAACACTCTTTAACTGCCATAATATTTACAGAATAGTATCGAATCATAGCTGATAACAACAAACTCGATAAAAGCGATCCCAGTGGTCTATTTCGTTGCGTTAGTAACTGCAATAAAAGCGTATAATAAGAATCATAATCATCATTATAATTGATGTGAGGTATGGAGAACGAGGATCGAAAGAACTTGAGACTTTTGACTTTAAAGACGTTTATTCCGCAACTAAAATATATTTTACAAACGAAAAAGCAAATGGTGAAGCAACAGCGATATGCGATCGAAAGTAGAAAAGTAGAAGGGGAAACACTTCGTGATCAGACTGTACATTATGACATATATATATATGGAGATCGTGATGATGATGATGAAGAATGAGTGAGGTGGGATTTCGTATCAACACCCCCCTGAAATTTTACCGAATAATTTCTTCATCGTGTTTCCTGAAATCGAATCAATAATTATTATCTAAAAAAAATATTAAATACAAAAAAAATACAAGCACAAAAAATATATGTCGAATAAAAATTTCGAAAAATATTAATATTGTTTGTTTATTATTTCTGGTAACTTTGGTTTCTGAGAAAAAATTTACTGCGCTGTGCTTCCAAAAAAAATTAAAAATGAATTAATAAAAAATAAATAAATATATAAAATATGGTAACATGCATGCAATAAATGAACACTATCGTGTATATGAATATTATATGGTATATGTAAAATATATATAAAAAATAAAAATAATAAAAAAAATTACAAAATTAAAAATGGTAACATGCGTATTTATTATATTGTATCGAGTAATATTATATTTCCGCTCGTATAATTCGAGTTGATGAGAAAAAAAATTCAAAAATGAAAAAGAGAAAAAAAATATTCACGAACATATATATGAATGAAATAAAAATGGTAAAAGAAGGTGATGGAATAAATACGATAAAAGGTTTTTCCATTTACAGGTTCAATGAATTCGAGCGTACGTTACGTATTTATCTTAAAAGTAACATGAATAAAATTGTAGAATAATATTCGTTGCATCGTATATTATCTTTCCGTACGTTGTATTGTATTCGAGGTGGCGTTTAACATGTTTTGGATAAGGCAACGTTTTTCGGTTTATCATAATTTGCGGTCATGTAATGGGTTTTTATCTTTATGTGTATTGTTATAGAGTTTCCTTTCATACGTGCGTGTGGGAATATTCCATGCGTTTCTCCCACGCTTGTTGGAAAGTGTATAGGGTTTCTATTGTATGAATTGTAGGGTTTTTACTTGCTCGATTTTCATCATTTTTTCTTTGTTGTAATATTTGAGAAACCTTCGATTTATTTTAGGCACGTATTTTCAAGTAAATCGTAATGTTGGCTATTCTTTTTTGACAATAAATGAAGGTTAATATTTCAGCAAATATTTTCGTGTTACGACTTATTTTTGGACAATTTACGACTCGTAATTGAAATGGGAGAAAAATGAATTTGTGAATTTTTCGTATTTTGACTTGAATTTCGTATTTATGTATATATGTTTGTTTCATTTAATACTTTTACAATAATGTTTTCAAATTTTGATCTGTCCAAAGATTTTGTTAGAATATCAGCTAACTGATTTTCCGAAGTAACCGTTCTAAAAAATATAATTTTGTCCTCATACGCTTCCAAAATTGAATAACACTTAATCATTAGGGCCCGCGATTTCCTCTGACTTCCTCCGGAACATATTTTTTGCGTCGAAATGTTGTCTTCCATAATATCTACCATTAATTTTTCCCCAAAAATTTCGAAATTTATGTACTGCATTACTTTAATCGTATCTAGAGTATCAAAAACTGCAATTATCTCGGCTGCGGTACTCGATGAAGCGTGAATAGTTTGTTTGGAACAATTCCACTCCACTAAGTCTCCGTAGGCGAATATCATAAAGCCAGTTATTGATTTTCCCTTATTTAGGTTATTTATTTCTATATTATTATCGTCAACCTGGGGTGCATAAGATGCATCAATATATGCTTGAATTCCATCCCCCTTTGATGTGAATTTTAAATTGTAATTTTTTGTTGTGTTGACGTATCTAAATATCCTTTTAACATAATTTTTTAAGGTGTCGTTTGAATTATTCTGAAAGTGGGAAAAGAAATTTACAGGAAACAATATGTCCGGTCTTGTCAATCTCGCTAAATAAAGTAATCCCCCTATCATGGATCTATATTCGGTGTCATCTCTTCCATTTTGTATTTTATCAATTTTCAATCCTGTTTCCATGGGTGTATTCGTATTTTTGATTTCAGATATTCCGAATTTTTTTATCATTTTTTCTATATGTTTATACTGTGAAATTGTTATGGTATTATTTTCTATATCTCTTACAATTTCTAAACCTACGAAAAATTTTGGATCGTTTGTGATTGTGATTGTAAAATCTTTTTGAAGTTCTTCGTTTATTTTCGTAATAGAGGATTGTGAATTTGATGCTATTAATATATCGTCTACGTAACTCAAAAAATATGTTTTTTCATTTTCGTTTTTCATAATATATAAGCATCTATCACTCTTTGTTTTTTTAAATCCCATTTCCTTTACCTTCGTGTCCAACAAGTCGTACCACGATTTGCTTGAGGTTTTTAGACCATAGATTGATTTTTTTAATTCGAGTACTTGATTTCTATTGATGTTTATGCCTTCTGGTCTTTTCACGAAAATTGGTTTTATAATAGGCGAATTTAGGTAGGCTGTTTTTACATCATATTGTACCATTATAAGTTTTTCTTTGTTAACAATTGATAATAATAATCTGATTGTACCTATGGATGCTACAGGTCCATGTGTTTCTGCTATGTTATATTCTGTCCGATCTTTAAAACCACGTGCTACTAATCTGGCTTTGGGTTTTGGGTTGCCAAATTCGTCGAATTTTATTGTAAATATCCACCTCGTATCAATTAACTTTTGACGATCATAGTCTATCACTTCCCATACTTTCAGATCATCGAGGGAACTAAATTCATCATTAATAGCCCTTGTCCATTCTTCTCTGAAAGGATTTGTTTCAATTTCAGAGAATGATTTCGGTATATTATCTTCGATGTAAGCCATATTATATTTCATTCTAACATTCATAACTACAGGATTTATTATCCCTAAATCGTATTCATAATCTGCCGATTTTATTGTCAGAGGTTTTTTATTGATTAAAAGTGATTTTATATTTTGGGTTTCATCTACCTTAACATCGCATGATATGTATGATTTAGAATTATATGGATCTCCCAAACAATATCCCGTATTCGTGTATCCCATTAATATGCTTTTTTCCGCCCTATGTGCCAATTTTGGGTCAATTTTGTTTTTCAATTTAGATTTTGCCTTCGTGGCATTTTGTTTTCGAACTTCGATGGGTATGTGTCTATAGGCTAATGCACCAAAAATTTTTAAATTTTTAAGATTGGGTTTTTTACCGTAAAACAATTGGTATGGGGTTTTGTATCCTTCATTCGCCTTTGTCGGGGATCTATTGATTAAGTAGGCTGCAGTTACAACAGCATAAGACCAATATTTTATGTCGAGGTTAGCATCAATTAACATGGCCCTTACTCTCCTCATTAATGTTTGGTTTTGCCTTTCGGCAACACCATTCAATTCGGGAGAATATGGAACCACATAATCCATTGTTATGCCCATTTCTCTACAATAATTTAGAATTTTCGTATCTGTATATTCTTTTGCATTGTCGCATCTTATTGTTCCTATAGGATATTCCGGAAATTTATTTTTCATAGACATTATGGTATTTTTGAATTCTATTGTCACCTGATTTTTGTTGGCTATGGGCATGACAAATGTGTATTTCGAAAAATGGTCTATGAATGTTAATATGTATTTTTGATTGGCTACGGAAGGTGTAAACGGTCCCATGATGTCAGATGAAGTTATTTCGAGTTTCCTAGTAGGTTTAGTCCTCATCCCAGTATGACCTAGCCTTGAATTATTGGCTATACAACAAATTTGACAATTTATAAAGTCTTCATCTTTGAAATTAATATTTTCGGGTATTCCTATTGCTAAATTTTTTAATTTTTGTAAGTATCTGGCATTTAAATGTCCTAATCTTCTATGTATTATTAATTTTTTATTTGTATTATTATTATTTTTGGGTTCATTTATTTCATTATTTTGACAGGGTTCATTTATTTCAGTTTCGTCACCCCCCTGAGATTGTTGGGTATTTTCATCTTCCTCAATGATTTCCATTTCTACTGTGAAATTGTCCCATTCATCGTTATTATTCTGGGTGACTGGGGCACATATTACATTTTTTTTTATATCCATATAATCTTCATTATTTTTTATATCATTTGTCTCGATGTTATAGTATATATAAAATATACCCTCTTCTTTTTTTGCCGTAATTATTATTTCCTCTGTTTCGATAAAATAAATATTTGCTATTTCTTTTTGTTGGTCGATGTTTGTTATCCCTGTATTAGTTATTTTTATGGCTGAGATAATATCCAAATTTAGGTCTGGCACATAATGAACGTCATTTAGTTCTATCAATGACTGATTTTTGTTTGAATTTTCTACTTTTATGATCATCCTTCCTGTATGTGTAGCATATAAAAACGTGTTTTTACCCGCACATTGTAATTTAATGGGGGTTATAAATTTTTTTATATCTATTAATTTATTCAGATCGGAAGTTAAATGGACTTCTGCAGCTCCATCAAGAATCGCTCTATTATTCAATGTTTCGTATTTTTCCTCATTATTACTTTTATTATTATTAATTAATTCGTTTAACAGCCATTCATTATTATTATATTTTTTTATCATGCAAGACATTTTTACTTGCTGCTCAGAACTATCTTTTTTATTATTATTGGATGTATTTACGTTTGTTTTTGGTGGGTAATTTCCCTGACTATTACTATTAGTATTTCCTTTAATATCATTACTTTGATTATTATTATTCATACAATTCTGGGCTATGTGTCCGAATTGGTTGCATTTGTAGCATTTGGGATTATTACGATTGTTGTTTCCATTATTCCCTCTATAGTTGTTTCCTCTATAATTAGAGTTTCCCCTGTAATTATTTCCTCTATAATTGCCACCGTTATTACCATTACTATTATTATTCGTATTATTATTATGGGTTTGTTCTGGTGTATTATTATTATTACCATTACCATTTTGACCATTATTATTGAAACCGTTTCTGTTGCCATTTCTAAAATTATTATAATTATTAGGGTTTCTATAATTATTTCTTCCCCTATAGTTATTATTAAATCTTCCTCTATAACCATATCTATTATTATTTCCATTCATATTACTACTGTTTCTATTCATATTATTATTATTACCATTATTTCCATTACTATTCTTTTTAAAATTTGGTCCCTATATTTTTGATCTGAATCTTCTCTCAGTATTCTCTTAAAATTATCTAAATTTTTTTCATTAGGAGGTAAACTTTCGTATTGTATTTTGGCTATTTGTTGCTCATAACACAGTGCCAATTGCAAATTCTCTAGTTCTTCATTCTCTGTGACTTCTTTGCCACTATCTCTTACATCAGTTACTAATTCGTCCCATTTTTTCAAGAATCCCTTCATGTTTCCTCCTGGTTGAAATCGGAATTCTAACCATTTTGCCTTAGCCATATTAGCCGTAACTGAGGTTTTAGTCCCATAAATATTGTCTAACTTTTTTAGCATTAAAATTGCGGTGTTACAATCTCGTATTTGTTTCGTTATATCATTGGATACTCTTTCTAGGACAAACGCTTTGGCATTGTCCTGCATTTTGCAGTAATTTAGCATTTCTTTATTTGGCCGAAAGTTTAGATCATCTATGTTTTCAATATAGGATTGTAAGAATTCACTTTCTCCGAATATATCGTAATATCCCGCACCTCGTATGGCCGATATGATCATTCTTCGCCAATCCAAATAATATTTGCCATTGAAAACTTTTCCGAGTGGGGCTTGAATGGGTTTAATTTCATTTGAGGACGCCATTTTTCCTTCTATTTTCTTAAAACCTAATAAATTTTCTTCCCTATTACAAACGGCTGTGTATTTTTTATTTTCGTTGGATTCTTTTTCTAATTTTTTAATTAAATTTTCTTTTTCACAATTTTCTATTATATCCAGTTTTCCTAAATTTACCTAATTAAAGAATCTATTCATAAATTTTTCTTTCGATTTAGCAGAACTATAAATTCTGTTCGAAAAATAATTTACTGAAGATTCTGAAATTACAATATATTTAAGACTACTAATGTCTTCTATTCTCCCGGATATATCTATTACAAAGGACTCTAATATAATTTCACCCGTGAAATATTTGACGTGGGGTAGATTATAAATTTCTGTCTTCAGATCAACTACTCTCTCTCCTTCAAATTTTTTAATTAGTTCCTCCAAATCTTCTTTTTTAATATTATATTCACCGATTTTGGATTCAGATAAATTTATTATTTGGGACATGTACTCCTTCTTTGTTATTTAATTTTTTGGGGCCTCACTTCAAATACAATTTACAACGTATGAAAAAATAAATAATTTCAACAAATATTACCTTTACAATATTTTTCTCTTCTTGATTTCTGCTGTGGTTTACCGATGATTTATGTTTCCTTCGCTGTTGACCTTGGTACTTCCTGCTTTAATTTTAGATGTGGGTTGTTCCGAAAAAGTTGGGTCTTCGATGGGTTCTCGGTTGAGTCCTCGATGACGGGAGCAGGTTTCCGTTGGTTGTCCTCTTGATCTCGTTGGCGGTCCCTCTGGTTTTAGCGTTCGTTGACTTCCAGTAATGGCCGTTATTTGAGTCCGGAACTTCAGCTATTCTTCAACTTTAAATTTTGATTTTTTCAAAATAAATTTAAATTCGAGATACTTTCTCGAAAAACACGATGACTTTTCGTGTGTTATTTAACAGAAAAACATAAAAAATTTTACGCACAGCAGTAAATCAAATTTCAAAAAATAATTAATTCATCAGTTTAAATTTCTAAGTCTCTCTTCAAAGTTCTACCGTAGCGATGGCTACCATGATGTGAGGTATGGAGAACGAGGATCGAAAGAACTTGAGACTTTTGACTTTAAAGACGTTTATTCCGCAACTAAAATATATTTTACAAACGAAAAAGCAAATGGTGAAGCAACAGCGATATGCGATCGAAAGTAGAAAAGTAGAAGGGGAAACACTTCGTGATCAGACTGTACATTATGACATATATATATATGGAGATCGTGATGATGATGATGAAGAATGAGTGAGGTGGGATTTCGTATCAACAATAATAAACGTTCGGCCCGATTTTTTATGACTAAATACGATGAAAATTATTAAGACAAAATTCAAGGCGCATGCGCCAACTACAAATGTTTCGTTGTTTCCTTCCATCCTAATAACGAATTAGGGTTTGTTTTCAAATTATGACTACAACGATTTTTATCAGCTGAATAAAATTTTTGATTGAAGCAAATGGTAGAACTGGTTGAATTATATATCACCATCTATTGTCTATTTTCAATATCGAGGGAGCAGGAAAACATTGAAAATTCAAAAAATCGAAAATTCAGCCTTTTCGATTGAAAAAAAAAAAAAAAACTCATATAGGTTAAAACACATAAACTCATCCTAATTTTTGCTATCTGTCTGGAAATTCACCGGTTTTTTCTCTTCTGAAAATAACGTTTTTCGACGGGACTAGAGGAATTTCCTTAGTCATTGTTTTTTACAACTTTTTAAATTACCATTTTCCAAATAACGCCGAGTATGTACTACTAAAGCTCTTTACTAGCAGGTATGTGCATGAGGGTGATATGAGATGAATCGCCATTTTTTGTTATTATATGTATGTATAGTACCTAATAATAAACAGTGTAAAATTCATGAAAAAACGAATAACACATGATGGCGGCTCATTTTTTATCACCCTCATTTGCATATACCTAATTTTAAAGAGCCTTAGTACTACATAAAACGTAGTACAAAGACAAAAACATTTATCTACTCATATAGGAACAGTAAATTTTACTATTTTCGGAAAAACGTAAGTTAAAGAATTTTATTTTTGTATGAAATTAAAATACTTTTTAATCCCTAATATAAACCAATATAGTGAAGGATTCAATGGCATCAACTTGGTAAAATTATTTTTAGTGATGAGGAGAGGCTCAAGACGAAATGTGAAAAACTTTTGGTTCACATTCATCCTAGACTTCGAATTTTCAATCATTTACCGTAAAAAAACGTAAAGTACTTAAACTAGCACTTATGCACGTACTTTTCGTACACCTAAAATTATTGAGGGGTCGTCTTCCTCAAAGAAAAAATATCAAGTCTGCGACTGTGGAAGGATTGGTTCGATGAGAAGCGTTTTTTGGAAGGCCTAATGCATAAATTTTGAATTAAACTTAGAAAGTGATCTTACCTGGAAAAGTTTTGAGTTTAGAACTACATTAAAGATTCATATGTATAAAACTCAGGTGGCTACATGATTACCTGCATCATAGGAAAAAAATGAAATTATCGCCTTTGAACCTTATATTCTAGTTAAATCAGCATCAAAATGATGAAAAAAAAAAATTATCACACAAACTTTAACTATATAGGGTTGTTGGGTGAGTCTCCTGGAATATCATATTAAAAGTAGCACTCTCTCAGCTTCAGGAATTTTTGTGGAGGAGGTCTCTCTACGCCAAAATTTGGTTTTTCGCCGCAAATTTTGATTTTGTAATAAAAATAGGTTAGTACAAAATTGTTTACCATAAAACTTCCTACAAAAAAGTCATATGTACTTTTTTTTCCGACGCCCTTCTTCCTCTCTAAAGAGTCTTGAAAACAATCACTCTTCGTTGAATATATTTAACTGCATTATATGAGAGATATAACTCGTAATTATAATTCTATATACCTGACGAATTTGTAAACCCAATACATATTTTCTACCCAACCACTTCCCTTCCATAACTCATTTCCATCCCCTCCACCTTCAATGTTTTTGTATGACACCCTATTTCTCTCCAGAGAGTCGTGAAAATAACCATATTCACTTAATTTGGTTGTTTTCAAGATTTTCTAGAGGAAAAGGGGTTGTCGGGCAGAAAACTGCGTTTAACCTTTTTTTGTTGGAAGAAGTTATGGAAGGTGGTGGATTGTTAGAAAATATGTATTAGATTCACGAAATATTTGCATAGTATAATAATTATTACAAGTTATTGTTTCTATATAATACTATTGAACATATCAATGAGGAATGGTTGTTTTCAAGACTTTCTGGAGGGAAAGGAAGGCGTCGGAAAAAAAATTACATGTAACATTATTTTTAGAAAATTTTATGGTCAACAATTTCATAGTGACCTATTTTTATCATAAAATCAAAATTTGAGTAGAAAAAACACGAAAAACCAAATTATGGAGAATAAACTCCATCTCCACAAAAATTCAAGAGGAATGAAGTGTGCAACTTTTAGTATGTTAATCTAGGGGACCCACTCAACAGATCTATATAGTTAAAGTTTGTATGCTAACTTTTTTTGTAAGATTTGACTGGACTGAGTACCTAACAAAACCAATCCAATACGAAATTCGAATTACGAGCTTCTCGAACAACTAATGCATGTACCTACCCATCGCATTTAAAATAGTTTATAACTCTGCATAAGCTTAAATTTTTAGTTACTGAGTCACAAAAATAGGGTCTAAAGGAAGTACTTGCGTTAAAAATGCAGGTGAGTAAATAAGGGCAATTTTTCGTCTAACGAAAATTTCAAATTATAAACGTCTTATTGCTGTCCAATAAGTTGAACATGCATATTTTACATCTATGTGACTTTTATTTAATTAATATTTAGAAAAGTACCTATCATTTATGGTCTTTCAAAGTTAAGTGGTTTGCCAATTTTTCAGAATTTTTAGTATTTTTCGAGAATATTTGTAATATTTTCAATGAGAAAAATACAATGAACCATCGGATTACAAATGTAGTTAAATCATTAGGCTTTCATATGAGTGTAAAAATTCTTATTGAACTTACGTAGGCATCGATATAATACAAAAATATAAGTCCTCATCAATCTTTTTTCAGCCTTTTGTGGTTAAAAAAAAAGAAAGAAAAACAACAAAATACGAAAAAAGAATCTGAATTCCGCTCTTAGAAAATGCAGGTATGTGCAAAAATATGTAAATCGAAAATAAAATGAAAATTAATGTTAAGTGAAGACATGCAGGCATTCATCAAAACCTGACTTCAACTATAAATATCGCCTATAGCCTTGTAGGTATACATAAGCTACAAGAATTATTTTCTCGTTGTATAAAATAAATCTGCTGTAAAATATCAAAATCAGTCCAGTCAGCTTTCGCAAAAGCGAACTTTTTTTTTAACTGGTAAAAATTAGGACTATGAGGACTTTGTTTTGAAAAAAATAAAAAATAAACAAGAAAAATACTTTTTTTTAAATATCTCCAGCAAGATTTACTGGAATTATAATGAAACGAAAAAGCATTAGGACATATTAAAAATTATTTTCAAAAATAAATATAAAAAAAAAGCCTAAAAATTTGTTATAAAAAGAAAAATAAACTCTTCAAAATCTCTCCAGCTAGATCTAGGTACTGGAATTATTGAATTCGGCGCTCTTACCTTCAATAATTATGTTAGCATGTGTCTATTTACGTAAGTTTAAGTTTCGTCTAATTTTTTGAAAAAACTTATTAATTGGCGTCGATTTCAATAATTCCTGTTCCAAGATCTTGCTGGAGAAATTTTAAAAGAGTTATTTTTCTCTTTTTGGAAATTTTTTTATTATAATTTAAAAAAAAAATTTTTATTTTTTTATTTTTGAAATTAGTTTGATGTTTTTAGAAAAGAAACTTTTAAATACTTTTTTTGTTTCATTTGCACTAGCATTAGCGGCAATCATACGCTATAAAACAGACAGTTTTTTAAATATACTTAATTCAAAAACTTTTGCTTCGATTCTAAAAAAAATGAATATTGGAATCACCATGCGATCACCTTCTATCATTTAGAAAAAAATTCATCAGAATCGGTGGGTAGGGTAAGAAGTTATGTCCAAACGAACATACAAACCCTCCTTTTCCCAAAAAAGTATGCTTTACCCTCTGAAATTGATAACACCTTCTCCAGTTTTTAAAATTGGTTAAAAATAGAATTGCTCCAAAAATACAATGAAAAACGTTCTGGGAATATTATAATTTCAAAACTCTGTATTCAATATTAAATTCTTTGGATCATTGTTCTTCACATTACTTTTGAAAAAAATTTCTATAATAATAAGCCAATGTCTACTAAACAATTCAGAAAAAAAAAAAAAAAAAAGATATCATAGAAAAATTAATAGAAAAAATCTCAATTTTTGTTTCTTAAAATAAAACGTTACTCTCAATTATCACACTTGAAAAAAAAAATTTATTTATTTATTTTTCAGCGTATAGTACCTACGTAGATATTTCTTTTAAATTCGAAAATGGTGAATGAAATCTTAATCCTCGCAATTACTCGAGAGAGTACCTTTCATCAGTTTGAATATTTCACCTAAATAAGCTGACTTTCCTTTACCATTATTTTTCTTATAAAAAGCCAACCCTTACGAGTAGAAGAATATTTACTTCCTCAACTTTCTGTTTTCTTTTTCATATTAGGTAAACTTTGACAAAATTTGTGCAAACTGACTTATTCGCAGAAGATGAGTCTTCATTCGTGCATTGAATTAAATATCACTTTTACGAAATGTTATTTTCTGGTTTACATTTACTAAGGGTTTAAAAACTTCTAGTTAGGTATCGAAAAAATTATGCTGCACACTTTCACATGGTTAGTTGGTGTAGTGATGTGATACTAGCAATAAAAAATCAAGTAGTTACTGGTAAATGATAAGGGACCGTTTTATCGACAAAGAAATTTGGAATAAATTAAGTAAGTCAAGCATCAGTTTAATTTTTTTTTAAAGTAGGTATTATATTTCTTGAATTTAATTAATTATTTTTTATTTTTTGTTTAGATCGCGTAATATTTTAATTCGTTGCTGGTACTTATGTAATTCAAATACTTTATCAAATATAATACTTTTAAATGAAAAAATTAATTAGTATACATTGACTACAACGAAATTTGAACAAATAAGAATATAATTATTTTAGGATGAATGAATAAACTGTTGAAGAAGAAAGGAAAAAAATAAGTCCGTTACTGAAAAACAAACGAAAAAATTCAGTCGAATGATTAGTATTCAGGTAGGTGAAAAAAAGCTACAGACAGAAAAAGGATAACATGACAACATTAGCATTTGTTATTTTATTTCGATAAGGCAAAAATTTTGAATAACGTGACTGATGTTAGTGTGGTTATATTATTTTATTAAAAACAATTAATTTTTTCTGGAAATTAAGGAAATAAATTATGGCTTTGTGAATTAACATTCACTTTTTTGAACGAACATTGAGCAAACAGATAAATTAATTATAAATTTTAAAACTTTGTGGATGGATAAATTACAGAAAAATTCGCTATTCTAAGCTATATTTGAAATGTTTATTTCGCAAAATAAACAGTTTTCATTTTAATGTACGTACAGCAGGAGCAGCTTTCATTTCTTAAAGCGGAATATGAGCGCTATCTAGTCGTAATTTCAAGACCTTATTTGATTCTTTTCGTGTTTAAAGGACAAATTTCATTTTTACTCAGTTTCCTTGCAAAATCAACCTCACAAAAAAGTTAGCAGTGTGAATGATGAAATTTTTCCATTTCACCGCAAATAAAAACTGATGACACCATTTTTCCATTTTAAATTAATTTTTTTTTATGTATATATATCACTATACATGGATACGTATACTTACGTATGTGTGAATCGCCTAAAATTTGCGTTCACTGCTTTAAGAACACCACATAAGTGATAGGGCTGAAATTTTCACGAAAGATAGTTCTTATATCGAACAAAGTCTGAAAGGATTTTAGTACCTATTGATTCAGTAGTTTGCGAGAAAACTGGAGAACAAAAAAAATCATGGAAATGTGTTTTTTTTAGGATTTTGAAGAAACTACGAAAGAGATGGGGTTGAAATTTTCACGATGCATCTTTCTTATCTATGCGCAAGTCTGATAGAGGTTTGGCGTCTATTAGTTCTGTATTTTCCGAGAAAACTAGAAAAGGAAAAATTGCTGGAAAATTAGTTTTTCAAAGATTTTGGGACAGAGCTGAAATTTTGACGAAATGTACTTTCTATGTCGGACCAGGTTTGGTGTCTATTGATTCGGTAGTTTTAGAGAAAAATGTAAAACAGTAACAAATTTCTGGAGGAAAGCAAGTCGCCTATGTAGCTTTAAGTATCTTTTTCGTATTTACGGCGCAAGGGGTTACGAGCGTATTTTCTGAATCGCATTAATTTAGTTTACGCATCGGTTTTTTTTTTTTTAATTATACACGAAAATTGGTTAGCTGGGTTTCCTAGCGAAGTATTGCTGCTCTAGAGTTTTTTTTCTTTTATAAATTTGTTATATATAATTCAATCTAATGAAATCGTAAGAAATTAACTCCAAAAGAGGTAGTTGCTACGTAGATCCAAAAAATAAGACATGTAAGACGTTCCAGAAGATGTTGAAACTGATTTCCTTCGATTGTTTTGCAAACGTAAAGCGGATTTTTTAAATTTAGAAAATCCCTCCTGCTCATGAAAGGGTTAAGCAACTTACCAAACACCGATTGTCGAGTTCCTCGACGTCAGCTGAGGCGCAGCTCTCCGAAAGATTTTCGTAGATTTGTGAAGAACAGTGGTCCATTATTGTAAGTTGTCGTGGGAATAAAAAATGAGTACAGGACAAGAAAATTTCACCAAAAATTATGAAAGGTGTACAACTTTTTTTTCAACTGCTGATTGGTCTTTGATGTCACCAGTACTGAAAGACCACTTATATTTATGTAAATTTTTATTTAAATTTTTACCAGAATTGTTTTTGAATTGCGTTACTTTTGGGTCACCCTGTTCTTATGTAGAAATAATATCGTCATCAGTTTTGAACAGAAAAATGAGCGAGATATTTTGAATTACATAGAAGATAGTGGCCAATGAAATATTGTGAGCACTATCTTTTCAAATAAATTTTATCGGGCAGTCTCATTAAATTAAACACATCGGATGAAAAACATGATCCCTACCGACATTTCCTGTGCGACTGGCTACAATTTTCTCGAATAAAAATTTGATTTCAAAGAAAAAAAACTTCATTTTAAATGAGGGGTTCATTATTGAAAATTTGTCTCACAGAAATTTAACCTTCAAGGCTAATTAAAAATTCTCGACATGAACACGATTTTGTTAAAATGTAACATCGAAATTTGAATTTGTCTACGAAGAATACTCCGAATAATTTTTTCTTATGAATTTTTTGAATAAAATTTGACGCCATAGTAACTAATTTGGGTATTTTTTCATACCCAGTTATCCGAATCCAGATCTTTTCAGGTAAAATAATTCGTATCAAAATCTCATCAATTGAGAGAAACTAAATGTACTAAGTAGGAAATATGGCGGCGTAAATAGTCAGCGCCGCTAAGTCCGGACAAATTAGGACGAATAAGTTTTGTGAAGCCATGTATAATTATATACGTAATATAGTTTGCGGGAATTCCCTCAATGTCATCACGTTGGCGCCAATTTTGGAATTTTTTCTCATATCATTAGTCATGGGTTAATATTATTTTATTGTTGACACTTACGTCGATGCTGTCCTGGAATTTTCTTCAAATTCTTGAAATCATAACTGAATATATTATTATTAAATTCTACATTATGCGTGCAATAGATTTTACAGCAATAATTGTCTGTAGCCAATAAATTATGCACCTATCCGTGTGAATTGTTAACTGAGTGAAAAATGTTTTCAAAATTTTCATGATAGCGGTCTTTGAGTGTGAAAAAGAGTTACATATTTCGGATCCAGGGCAAGGATTTTGACCATTGAAAATAACTGAGATAACATACAAAACTTTTTGAATATGTTTCTTTATTTGTACCGGGTGACCCAAAAGTCATGCAACCCAAACCTTCAAATGTAATAATTTTGAAAAAAGAGATACAAGGCTGAATCTTGGCACAGTTGCAGAAGTTGGTTATTCAATTATTCATGCAAAGTTTAAGCTCTGTATCTGTAATCATCTAACTTTGAGGAATTTTTGATTTTTATTTATAATTTTTCCATGTTTGAAAAATAAATTTTGAAAAATTTTTAATGGTGAATGTTCTCAAAAAATTCTGAAACTTGGTACAATAATACAGAATGATTACCTGATTAAACGGGTAAAGTTTCACTTCAGTACCTTCATCCTTGTTTTTTTAAGAACTTTTTTTATGGTCTATACCATGCTTTCAAAACAAATAAAAAAAATTTTTTAATTTTTAAAAATTCTATTTCATCCTCTTCATTGATCCGCACTTTGGTGCAGTGCATCATTTTAAGGCAGAATTTTGTCATAACAGTTTCCTTAAATTTGTTTGGGTATGCAACTTCTCATATGTCAATGTTTTTTTCTCGATAACACCTGCAATGAGCAGTTATGCAACTTTTTATTCAATGCGTACAAAAAGTTGCATAATCACATAATTGAGTAACCATTTCCCTATCATTGTCCCATGTTTCAAAATTTTTTGAAAATTTTTGCAGTTTAAAATTTTTGATTTGTTTTTTATGCGTACAGATCACTAGGAAAATTCTTTTAAAAAAAAAATTGATATAAGAAAGTGAAACTTTACCTGCTTAATCTGGTAATCATCCTCCATTACTGTGGCGAGTTTCATAATTTTTGAAAAACTTTGGCCACTTAAAATTTTTTAAAGTTTGTTTTACCACAAATACGAAAATTGAAATTAAAAATCAAAAATTACTAAAAATTAGTCTACTATACACATATAACTGAAATTTTGCCTAAATAATCGAGTAACCCAAGAGTGCAAAATTTCAGCACTCTATCTCTGTTTTTTCAAATTTTTACATTTGAATGTTTGGGTTGCACGACTTTTGGGTCACTCAGTACATACACCAGTGGTGGATCCAGAGAGTCATTTTGGGGGAAATGAAAAAATTTTTGGGATATTTAACCTTTGTTTTTTTTTACTTAGTATTAAATAATATTTTTACAGTTTTTATCTTAATTCTGCTGTCGTATTTCGTTTTTCCCCTTTATTTTTGTTTTTTCTTAATTTTTTTTTCAATTTAGGCGAGGAAATTTCCCCATTTCTCCCTCCTTGGATCCGTCACTGATATACGCAGAGGGTAGCAAAAAGCTCACCGATTTTTCTTCGCCGAATAACGCTGGAAATATCTTTCTGCAGGTTTAATGCGCTGGGATGCTCTCCAATATTCTGTACTGCAGGAAGTATTATTCAGTGCGTAGGGGCTACGTTTCCAATCCATTTTGATCCCCGGTTTTAAACATATAATACAACTTTACCACTAAAGCGGCTACAGACTTTTGAATCGGCTTAAAACTTTACCTGTGATATTAGAAACATGTCCTAAAAATTACAGCTTGATTGTTAAGTGATTCTGAAGTTATGGCGTTACTAATATATATATATATATTCATCCGTACAAACTTTGCTATTTACATACCTACATGTATTAAATATCGCAAATCTATGTTGTTATGGCTTTATTTCGCCGAGAGAAACGATATTGATATAATATATCTATATATTATAAGTATAGATTTATGTCGATATCCTTCGTGACGATGAGAGGTGATGAAAATTTGTCGGTCGCGAAAATCCATATCAATCACCTGTTTCAAAAATGTCCTTCAGTAAAATCGTTTTCAATGATAAAACGATGCAGATAGGGTCTCATGTTCGAGAATAAATAGCTAAATGAAATATGTTAATAGTGGCATTATTTAAATTAATATTGAGCTAAATATATTTTTTTATTTGAAGGCTTGGAGAGACCCATTGAGGGGGGGAGAAATAAAAGCGTTACCGCTAATATGGAGGGACCGGAGGAAAATATCAAATTCAAAAATTGTGAAAAATAAGCGAGAACAAGAACTCTAGTGCAACAGAACTTCGCTAGAAAACCCAGTTTTTCGAATCATTCGAAATTAAAAATGTAAAATTCATCATTGCAATGAAAACAAATTCGTGAATTTCTCAAAATTATATTAAAAAAGAGTTATTTCCCCGGTTTCACTGACGTAGTGTCTAATAATAAATTGTTTTAACTCTTTTTTTTTTGTAAACCCAAATGAACCCCTACGAAAAAATCAAAGAAATAGAATGAGAGAGAGAGAATCACATATCTACCTCAACAACCAGTAGACGTCGGACGTTGAAAAAAGAGAGAAGGAGAATTTGTTTTTCAATTCAATTTTACTCCTCTTTTCGTTCGTTTCAAAAAATGTTTTGTCCGTTTTCTGTTTTCACAGATGGTAAAAATTGGTAACTTTGCCACTAGGGGGAATACAGACGTCCTTGATGCTTATAAATTTTCTTTAGAATAACACAATTTTTTCTGGAAAATCTCATGCAAATCCGTACAGCGGTTCTCGAGTGATAGCGTTTCCAACAATTTTTATCTCGTAGTATTTATATGTGGAGATAGTAGTTTTCTCCAAATGGTGGAAAAACCATTTTTCCAAAAAAAATTTTTTCTCAAATTTTCTCAAAAACTACGTAACTAACAAACACCTACCAGGCTTGATTCTCCATGAGGACTACTTTTTTTGAAAATTTCAGTCCTATCCTTTTCGTAGTTTTCTCAAATACGTGATCAAAACTTTTCTCCGGCAACTGTTTCTTCTCCATTTTTCTCGGAAACTACTGAACTAATGGACACGAATCTTCTATCATCACTTTTGAGATCATATAAGAACTTTCTCTGGTAATAATCTCAGCTTAATCTCTTTTGTATTTTTTCAGAATCGAGGAAAAACTACTTTTTCAGGAATGTTTTATTCTCTAGTTTTCCCGAAAAATACTGAATGAGTAGTCACCTTTCATCAGGCTTGGTCCTATATAAGAACTACATTTCGTGAAAATTCAAGTCCTATCCCTCTTCCAGTTTTTTCACGAACTACTGAACCAATAGACACCAAACTTCTATGAGACTTGCATTGAAAAATTCGTCGTAAAAGTTTTAAATCTGATCCCTTTTATCATTTTCTCAAAATCCTGTTAAAACCACTTTTTCGAGAATTTTTTGTTTTCTAGTTTTTTCCAAAACTACTCAACCAGCAGGTACTAAACCCCTATCAAACTTGGTCCTATATGTATAATGTCTACCTTCCATGAAAATTTCAATCCTGTTCCTTTCATAGTTTTTACAAATACGTGAACACAAAATTTTGGCGATACATACCATAGTGGTAGAACACTAAAAAAAAATTTGGTAGAAATAGGAAAATGATAGGTACCAATCGTTTTCTTTTTTCATAAAACGGATAATTTTCATCATCTCCACTATTGACCCTTTTATAAAGTCAATTTTAATACCTACTCCGTTTGCAAGTAAATTTGATAAAAAGTTTTGTCGCAAGAAAATGAAATTTTTTTTTTTTGCCAATTACGAGAATAAAAACTCCATCTTAAGCAGCAGCTTCACTAAAAAGTGTTGGTTTTCAAAAACCAGTCAATTATACCTAAAATTGGCAACAAATTATAGTACAGCTCATAAATAATGATTGCGTTATATTTCATAGCCATTGATTGAAAATTATGTGCGTATTGTACAGCCGAAAATCAGAACTAAATCAAACGAATTAAAAATATCGTCCTACTGATTGCTACCAAAATCAATAATTCTGGTCCTTAGCTTAGCCGACTAATGTTCGTATCAAATTTCGTGACTATTAAACGAAAAATTGGGGCTTGTACCGTGGTAACAAGAAAATTGAATATTTGTATAAAATTGGTACCTACATGAATTTGAGCTTTTAGTGCCAGAAGTTTCCTTGTGTTATGAAATGAAAAACATACCTACCCCAACCACCAGATTGTTTCGTAAGATCAAAGATTAACAAGTAGATTTTCGCAGAAAACCCACATAAAAAATAATTGTTTCCCAGCGGAAGCATCAGAATTTAACGAGCCAGGTTTATTTTTAGATTAATTAAATTTTTGGTAATACCACGAATATTTTCAAGGTCACTATGACACCTTCAGGTCCCATAACTGCGCTGTGGCTTGCTAAATGTCTGAGAAGATTTAAGAGTTCCCCTGACTTTTCGCAATCCTTCATTTGCGTTTAAAATTTTCTTTTTCTCATTCTGTCAATGAGTAGATACAAATGGTTTTACGACATCCCCGAGCAAAATTTGAGGGAAAGTCTTTCGAAAGGGTCGAAATATAGACTTTTCAGCATGCAGACCTAACAGTTTGTATTCATTGCAATGCTCGGAATGACAGTGACCCGTATTTTTCGACAGGCTCTCCTCCTCCCGCCGTTACAAAAAATCGACATATTCTTCCTCATACCTACTTCGTCATTAATTAACAACAGACCATTCGTATCCGTCTATCTGCTGTCGATCCCCCCCGCCACCACAAAAAATTGTTCTGATGCTGGATATAAATGTTTATGAAATGATCAAAGCACTTGGGTATAGTTTCCAGAGAGTATGGAACAAAATTTTCATAATGAGGAACCATAAAATAAATATAAACTGAAGCAATTCTTAAACGTTTTCAATGAATTTTTCAAAACGAATTAATTTAAAATTTACTTTTTCATAATGCTGTGCAAGTGAGCACTCTGTATTAGTGTAACGGCCAAAAGAGGTGGTAAAGTACCTAATTAGAACCACTTTCAGTGTTACACCATACACGAGATATTGAACACTGGATAAGCATTAATACCTCTATAATAATTAAAATATTCAATTTATCATCTACAACTATTGTGGACCTTAACGTATTTGAGAGACTTAATAATATTTAAAACACGAGTTTGAATTAACACATTTAATAAAATAATAAATTGTACATTCAACAGTACAGTAATAATACGTTCAATCGTTATACATATATCATAACACTACTATAGACAAGACAATCGGTTCACTAGTTTCTCTACAGGAGAGATTTTAGGTACTCAGAAGTGGTTGTCTAAGAACTATGTAGGAACTGTGTTTTGTTCCTTCGAATCGAGGGTTTATATACTCGTTCAGGGTATGTAAGCGTACGTGTCGGATAGGCTAAGTGAGGTAGGGTGTTGTTATTATAGGGTTGTGCTGACTCGCAATGTACTCGAGGGACAGGCACAATTAGGTCATGAATATACAGACATTATATCTATATTCATAAAATCAAATACGGGTAAATTAGTGGTTGTTTATAAAGAGTTATAGGATGTATTATTGTAGACAAATACCAACGTTTTTGGTATTTGGAAACGTGATATGTTACAATTGATTCAAAACTTTAAAAACGGCCCCAGCACCATTTTAATGGCTCCAGTCAAAATATAATTTCCTTTTAAAAGGAATCAATGCAAACACATATAGGTAGAGGTACCTAACAAATATATCAAACTGTAAACTTTTGATCCATTTCTCTTTTACTTGTGTAATTTGAAGAATTGAATTTTCCAAATTGTTTATTATGCACGTAGTTTCGGCAAATGTGCAATATCAATTTTCATGAAGTCGGTTAAAAATGCTGTAATTCTTATTACCCAGTTTGATTGCAAACGGAGTATTAAAATTGACCTCCCAAAAGGGGCTAGAGATGGGCATGATGAAAATTATCCATTTCTTGAGAAAAGAAAATGATTGGTTCCATTTTTAACCGACTTCAAGAAAAGGAAGAGGTTATCAATTTGATCAGTATAAATATGTTTTTTTTAATGTTTGTTCCAGCATTACTTCCCAACCTGAACACCGATCTTAATGAAATTTTTTTTAATAATAGAGGATAATCCCTTGGTGATCCCATTAAATTTTTTTTTGGAACTGATGAAATAGTTTCTGAATTATCTTTAGATGAAAAACTGTTAATATTGCTGCTAATGCTAGAAACAAAAAACCATTGAAAAATTTTTCTGTCAAAAAAAATTCACATGTTTCACACTTTTTAAGAACGAGAGAAGGACATTGAAAATTAATAAAAAAAAAAAAAAAAATTGTTTCTTTTTCATTTTCTTTCTTTTTTGTATTTGTTTTGTAAACAATGGAAGATTGTTACCACCTTCAATTTATTTTTCATTATCATTTTCTCCTTCCACTTTTTTTACCATTGTTATCCACCCCTTCTCTTACAGTTCAGGCAAAGAACATTCAGACACTTTTTTACAAACTGATTTTAGAAGCATTTTCAATGCTAAAAAAGATAGAATAAAAATGCTTTAAAAAGAGAAAAATAATTTTTTAAAGTTTCTCCAGTAAAATCTACTGAAATTAAAATGAAACGAAAAAGCATTACCTATGGTAAATAAATAATTTTTTTCAAAAAAAATAATAAAAAAAGCACTAAAAAAAGAAAAATACTTCTTTTAAAATTTCTGCAGCCAAATTTAGGTCTAGATAGGTATTGGAATTATTAAAGTCGCTGCCAATGAAAAATTTTTGTCATAAAAGTAGAAAGAACTGATGTTTAAAGCGTAAATGGTAAAGGAAAAAAGCTCCGACTTCAATAATTCTAATGCCTAGACCTAGATCTAGCTGGAGAAATTTTAAAAGAATTATTTTTCTATTTTCAATGAATTTTTTTTTTAACTTAGTTCTGTTTTTTGAAAAAAAATTGTTTATTTATTACGGGGATTTCAACCACAGATTCTACGTGTTTGTGTGTATGTGTATGTGTAAACATAAAATTTGACCAATAAGACGCAATATCAGCTTGTAAGAAAAATGGGGTTTTCCAATGTATATACACCAGATGGCCATTAACTCTATCCGAGAGTATGTTGTATTATGCACTCGATATCCAAACAGAAGTTGCCCCATTTACAATAATGTTTTTTCATTTCATTTTAATTTCAGTAGATTTTATTCCCTTTTCACCTAACTCTTTTTATATGTACCTATACATATATGTATATACAAGCCCTGAAGTACCGCTCCACAGTACTTTGGTTAGTGTCAACCGTGAATTTCTGGTAACACTGTAGAATTCATTGTTTCGTGGGAGAAAACAAACATTTTTTTTTCATGGCTATGTGTGGCTGTGTGAATAGTGGTGCATGTGCATCAAGGGAATAATTGGCGAAATAATATTGAGAAAATAATTGGCAAAATAATATCGGAGAAATAATTTCGTGAAATAATTAACGGCTTGTACGTTTATTATAGTGATGTATCACCCAAAATTTGAGTTCACAGTATTGAGAAAACTGTAAAATAGATAAGGCTTAAATTTTCATGAAAAATAGTCATGATATACGACCTCGTCTAATAGGAGTTTGGTGCCTATTGGTTGGGTCGTTTCCAAGAAAACTAGAAGAAACAAAATTCTTTAAAAATTGGTTTTTCCTGGATTTTAAGAAAACTACACAAGTAATTGGGTTGAAATTTTTATGAAAGATATTTTTCATATAGTCGTAAGTTGGAAAAAATTTCGATGTCACTTAGCTCGGTAGTTTCCGAGAAAAATGTGAGATAGATAATTGCTGGAAAAATAGTTTTTCAACGATTCTGAGAAAATTACCAAAGAGATGGAGCTGAAGAATTTTTATAAGAGATATAATCTTTATGAAAGTAACAAGTAGCAGGTCTGATAGAAGTTTGGTGCCAATTAATTCAGTAGTTTCCAAAATAAATGGTGAACAAATAATTGCAGAAGAAAAGCAATTCCTCTGTGTTTATTGAAGTACCTACCTCTCTATTTTCACATTTAGGACACAAGCGGTTTCACGTATCTTTTCTGGACTGCATTTTGCATCAATTTTGTGTTTACGATGCAAAGAGCTGAGTTGTCGAGGGCTACTTTTTTTATAATTTTACTCCAGGAGACCAAGATAGAGGGCATTTTAGAATTTGTCAAAATTGAAGCCAGAATTTAATGTTTTTTATCCAAGTTACAAGGTTTTTTGCGTAAATATATTTTCGAAAGTGTTTGTCGAATGTCTAAAATCAATGTGTAAAAATGTAAATTTGGTGGACTTACAAATAAATTTGAAAAATAAATGAACAAGTTAAAACAAATATTCCTTTACGTTGGCTATTCATGTCTCACGAACCTTTTTGGTAGGTATCTAAAAAAGCACATTAATAAATCAGCTCTACTTCGTACTCATTACTTGCATAATGTATTTATTTGGCTATAATTTATAATTATATTATTATTTTCCACTTTTTCATTATTTTTGAAATTCGTTGGAATCAGGGGAACTTTTGATTTTTTACTCACAGTAGTAGTACTTGAGACAGTATTAGAGGTTTTCATGGTTCACATATTCATGTTCTTCAGTAGGTACCTACAGAAAGAAGGAAATATTTAATCCAACTCGTTTTTACTTTACCTCTTAATCACGATGAGAAGAAGGAACTTTCACTGGTGGATTTTGGTCCGAATGTTTAGGGGAGCTAAGTCCCTACTCATGTTTTATTTATTGCCAAACATTACGTTCCCGAAGATCTACCTTCCCCTCTCTATAGAAATTTTTTTTTACTTTCAAAATTTATTATCTTCAATGGCGTATTAAGATTTAAGCTCGCTAGGCCCAGGACTAGGGCGGCAATTCTGTAGGGGTGGAATTTTTCATATTTTTAGTTCAAAATGTTGCAACAGTTGAAGAAAAGTATCTGGTCATAATTTTTACCTCATGTACCAATACACGAAAATTACCATTGATAAGGGTGATGAGTTTCCGAAATTGTACCACTTTTTGTTGTTACGTATTTCAAAACATTTTGACAAGTCTGTTGCAATTTATTTATGAAAAAGATTCCTAAAAATATGTTAAAAAATAAAAATAAAATAAAACTAACACCAAAAACAATATAATAAGTTATAAAAATGAAGAAATTATCCCAGGTACGATATGGGAAACTAGTATCATTTCGAGTTTGTAGATAAAATCAGCCATTCTGTATTTCTGACGATATTTAAGTGAGGCTAGTGTGAATGAAAATATAATAGAAGTAAGGATATCAAAATTGGAAAATATATCAATGGGGATTCTAAAAGTATTATTTTTGTAATTATGGGAGGCTAAAGTGAAAAGTGGTATAATTTTGGTAATCTTACCCTACTTAAATTGATTAACATTCAATATGACAGACCTGAAAATGGGCAAGCAGCATGCCATACTGATTGTTGATATGAGTTCGCCACATTGTATTTGCCTCTCCACCAAAATAAAAGATTTTTTCCAGTTTTTACAGTGTATATTCATTCATCTGATACAGACTGTAAGTATACCTACATTCTTTTTTTTCTATCATGTGTATATAAAGGCTCTGCCAGAGGTTACTTTCTAGTTTCTAATACGCCACATTATACGTAAATTTATATATGTAGATATATACACAGGTACTTCCGCTTGCAGTTCACCAGCTGGTAACTATCGTGGGCTACGCCTAGTGTCTCTGCCACTACAGTAACTGCAGGTAGAGCAACATAAGTGAGCAACATAAGTTACGCGATTGTATGATAGTTTGCATACTCCCACATTGACAGGCGCTGTGTAAAATGAAAACCAATTTTTTTGGGAGCAGTTGAGGTGTTCACATCTAAAAATTTGTAACTCCAAAACTATGATAGATAAAAACATCCGTTTTGCGTCATTTTTTCAATAATACAATGTAGTTTATGTAAATGAAAATTCATACTAATCGAAGCTTCCTGACAGAAATTATTCACAAAAATATAAAAAATTTTTGCTAAAAAAAGCCACAATTTTTTGGTTTTGCAGAAATAAAATCAGAAAAACCTATACTAACTTGTATTTTTTTAAATATATTATTAAAGAAGGCACTTATACCTACAAAAATATTCCTTATGACTTCCTTCTAAAATATACTGGTCAATAAAAAACAAATTGTATTTTCAAGCAAAATTAATGCTTAAAATTACAGTAAATTGATTTTAAAAATTACACTTCAAACAGAAAAAATCACAAATATTTTTTTTAAAGAAAAATGTGGTATCAATGGATAGGTCTCAATAAGAACTTTCAATTGAAACCAAGAACATTAAAATAGCATAATTTATTCTCAAGTTATTAAGGTTTTAATACTAAAAGTTTTCCTTCCATGCATGTACCTGCAACCAATTTTTTTGAAAAACGAGATGAAATAGTTATTTTAAAAATTTTGTAACACTGAACTTATGAAAGTTAGAGACCTCCAGTTTGACTAATTATTCAGCTGATACGATGTAGTTCATATGTTGAAAAAATCACATCAATTGAAACTACCCGAGAAAATTTATGCTGATAATCTAAAAAGTTTTAGGTAAAAAAAAGGCTTAACAAATTAGTTTTATTTTTTTCTCACTTGCTTATGATTTTTAAAAGAAAATGTAAGATTTCTCTTTAGTAGAAAATTTTTTGGCAAATAATTTTAGTTTCTTGTATTTTTTCCACAAACCGAAATTAGGTGGGGAAATTATGAAAAACTGATGATAAAAAACTGTCTAAATTAGTTTTTTGTCTTTTTCTCGCACAGTTCTGATTTGTAGAGAAAAACCTAAGATATCAAAATTATTTGCCGTAAAATTTTCCACAAAAAAGAAATCTTAAATTTATTTTCATAAATTAAAAAATTCAGTATGATCTATTATAACTTGATATAAATTTTGGTTCGGATCGACTGTACGGTACTTCTGGTAAGGCTACATTCGTTTTTGTTTTGGCTATAAAATTATCAATTTTCGATCATTAGCTACGAAATTTGTAACAAATATTGTAACTTACTATGAATTTTGGTGCGGATCGTTCGCACGGTTCTTTGGTAACACAATTTTCTTTTTTATTTTTCCTATAAAATGCCTAATTTTGGACCAATAGGAACGTAATTCGGAACAAATATTTATTATGATCTATTAATAACGTTTCAGTTACTACCAAATTTTACATTTTTGGAAAACCTACTTTATCTAATGAAGCTGCTGCTGCGTTTGAGTTTTTCTCATTTTATCCTGTTCTATGTGTATTGACAGGCTTTCCAAACGTAATTTGGCTACCTTGTGTACATACGTCCGAATACCGTAAAATTTCAGTTAGGTATTTCAAGTATAAAATACTTACTCCCCCCATTATTTTGTAAAATATTAATGGCATTCCGCATAAGTTTTTACTCATCTCTATCGTATAAATGCCAAAGACGGCTCCAAGGGGAAAATGGGAAAATTTTCCCCCAAAAATGTCAAAAATAAATAAATTAAGACAAAAATTCAGGAAAAAATTAAAATAAAACTACGGAATCCGTACAAAAAATTTTCTAAAAAGCAAAAAAAAAAATTAAATCCACAAGATTTTTTGTCGTTTTCCCCAAAAAACGACCCTCTGTATCCACCACTGATAAATGAATACAGGCTAACTATATTCATCTTCCAAAAAATAACGTAAAATTATTTACTTAAAATTTGCTTCAACCAAAAAAAAAAAAACATAATGAAGTATATTTACATTTTCTAGAACGAACGTCAACTTTCAAATGCAGAAACCACGAAAATGTGTTCCTAAAAGCTTTCAACTTATTTTCCCTCTCTCTCACTTTTTTCTTCAAAATAATAAAATTCGTTCCAAGTATTTGCTCTCAAACTATTTACTTGTAAAACATAACAAGCGAATTTCACTTCTGGCCACGATTAAGGAATGTTATTTTCCATTATCTACGAAAATATTCACTCGATCATCTTTCTGTTGTAGAATTTATATAAAAAACTTATTCGTGAAATACTCGCAGAAAACAAAAAGAAAAATTTGAAAAAAGTAACAGTCAATAAATAAATTTTGTTCGTAGGTTAGTAACAAATGCAATTCTTCGGTGTTTTTTCTTTTTTCCTTTTTTTTTTTTTTTTTTCCCCTTTTTAGGGTACTATATAGTTCGAGGCATGCACGATATGGCTCTCAGCTGTAGTTGGCCATTTCCATAGCAACAAAAAATGATGCTGGGATGGTGGTTTCGAGCCCAAAAATCGAGTTAAACTTTCAGCTTTCACACGATATACGTGTTAGTATGTCGCGAAACGTCAACAGAATTTATTGTGACCACACTTTTATATAAATTGTTATACGTGAAAATAGCCGGCTATATTTTCGTGAATGCAAGAGGGTAAGCCACGTTGTGCAGAAAATGAGGAAATTTTGGAACAGGACGCTTTCGGTTGGGATATCAATCCGAATTTAGAATTACAGACGACCGCCGACGACACCACAGGCGTAGAGGATGTGAGAAAAATTTTTAATTGTATTTCCAACGCCCATTATGTCAGACTACCGGTTCACTCGTCTCCTCATTTTGCAATCGAAGGCCGGTAAGTGCGGTAAATTTCATTAATACGACTGAAAATCTGAGTAATAATTTTAGTTTTGGTAAATGGCCGCGCAATGTCATCGTATATCGCGCTGAAATAAATAATATAAATTTCGTAATGTTTCATTTTACCCCAGAAAACCGCTATACAGATAAGACTTAATTTCATTAGGCCTTATAAAAGTACCTTAATTTTACTCATTAGTGGATTGTGAGTCACGTTTTGTGGTGAGAACTTTTCAAAATTTTCAATCAACCAGAGGAAAACACGTTTGACGAGTAAATTTTTCCACCTTTTTGGCTTCCCTCATTTCTTTTTCTCTTTTAAGTCAAATTTTTGCGTATAATTTCACGAAATCATTATTTGAAATCTTTTAGGTAAGTAGAAATTTAATTTTATCAGTATTTTTTGTTCGAAATTTTTGGTAAAACCAAAAATTCGTCGAAACGTGACAAGCTTTTATTTTATTATTTTAGCCGGTTTAAAAGAAAAAATAAATAGTCTAAATAAACAAATAAACAAAAAAGAAAAGGTATTGCAATTTGTTTTTTAACGAGATAGGCAATACAGTTTTGTGAGAGGACGTCCAAACTCTGTGTGGTGGTACAGTAGGCTAAGTACTTATAGAGTGGTTGCACACCCAGATGAAGCTTTGTTTTTATACTGAAGTTGAAAATGTTTTTTATTTTTTTATTTTTTCAATATGCTAATTTACATAATGGAATTCGACAAGTTTATACTCGTAATTCTCTCAAATGAAAATTTAGCTCACTTTTTGTGGCACGAAATGAAAAAGAGACTTTGAAGAATAAATTAAGGTAAAGAATGTCACTAGAAGAGGAGTAAATCAAAGATGATAAATTTTTTTGTTTTAACTGGTGGTTCGTGATTACTTTCTGATATTTCATAAAAAAAAGTCTAATAAGCACCACAATATTATTTATAGTAAACTTTGGAAAAAATGCGCTTGTTTCAAAAATTTTCTGCGCAAAGCGTCCCTATTTCCAGTAGTTTTTATATTATACTCACGTTGAAAGAGCCTTATTTTTTCAAAAGTTGAATAAAATTAGGAAAACAAAAAAAATTTAACAAAAAAAAAAAATGGAATTGTATATTCTGCCTCTTCAACTTAAATTTTATTAAACTCTGAATGACTTGATTTTAAGAAGTGATGTGATTTGTTCAAGTACCTGCGTTCCGTTATTTAGACTACTGTTCTTATTTGGTCTTCACTACAAATGCAGTCTTCTGAAGATTAAAAAATATTATTTTCCATTTTGAGAAAAAGAAAATTCTCAAGTTGTTGTCGTATTCTTACTGTAAAACATTCGAATAAAACATTACTCTGAAATTTTGTGCTGTAGTAAATAACAGGCCACATTTTGTAGAAGGAAAAAAAGTGAATTTTTTGTTCACTTAAAATGATGAAATTTAAAATTTTTGCAATTCAGAATGCATTGTAGCATATGCCTGGCTGAGTCGGGTTATAGCAATAATTATCATGATTAACAGAAAAATCAGATAATGACTCGAAAACTTGTCATTCATCCTTAAGTCAAATTTTACTTTTTCACAGGATACGGAACCACTAATTGTCATCTAACAGTGGTGACCACAACATAATATGTTGATGGAACAGGTTTTGTGGAAATTTGGGCTACTTGATCAACAAATCAAATTAGAAGAAGCAGTGGCGTACCGGAAAAAAAACTAAAACTTTGGATAGAGCTGCAGTGGCTAATCCAGGGGGAAAATGGGGGAAATTTCCCCAAATCCAAAAAAAAAAAATTAAAGAAAAAAAATGGAAATACGACCACAGAGTCGTGATAAAAACAGTAAAAATTAGTTGCAAAGCAAAAAAAAAAAAAGCAATTAAGTTCACAAAAAATTTTGTCATTGTCCCCCTCCAAAATGACGCTCTGGATTCGCCACTGAGGGTGTATTAAAAATTCTTGTATATGATCTTATTAGGCTATTTTTTTTCTTGCAAAATATAAAATTGGTCCATTTTCGTCAATACGCCATTGAGAAGGAGAGTGAATAAAATTATCGACTCAAAAGCGTGAGCTCAAAATTTTGAGTAACTTTATTTTTATTCGAACTCGAGGGTTGTAAAATTGCTATCTACGTTGCCAAAGCTACTATCAACTGCAAAACTTCAAATTCTTTCAACTGTAGAAATCACTGTTTCAACTAATAATTATGAGGGGTTTAAAAATTCATAAATTTTTCTGTGACTTTCATTCGGCAGTAAATTTGGAAAATGATGATCGAAAGTTTTAAAAGAAAAAAAAAATCTTGTGCTCAAAGGGAAATCGTCATTTTTTTGTCAAATTTTTCTCATATTGCAAATATACTCGTCTACCATACAGAGATTGTTGGCGGTACGCGATAGAGAAAATCTACGTTTTGTGTACATGTGTACAAGAAGTTGCATACCTAGTGTTTCATTAATAGCAGTAATTTTTAAAGCACCAGTAATCGACTATTAAACTTCTGCGGTTGGTAATACTCAATGAGACCAGCAAAAAATCTTTGGTCAACATATGTGTCATGGCTGTAGCCACGAGTCCTGTGCGCACTGGCGATGCGCATAGGACTCGACATGACTGGAGAGACTGGGTTGAGGCGACGCCAACCAGTTGTCTAGCAGCGAGGCGAGAGCTAAGGTGTGTGACAACGATATATTTTATTCGTCCTTGTGACGTTAAACCAACACAAGTAAACTCCTCCACTACATGGTAGCAGGAGCACGGTGTCTTACACTGGACCTCGAATTCATTTAATTCGTTTTCAATCGAAATTTAATTTCGCGAATCGAAACTTGGTTTCGGAATTCGAAAATTAATTTCGCCGATCGAAACTTGGTTTCGGAAATCGAAAGTAAATTTGGCAGATCGAAACCTGGTTTCGAAATCCGAAAATTAATTTCGAACATCGAAATTTGGTTTCGAGAAATGAAATTTAATTTCGAACCCACACGCTTCCACTAGTCAATGACTCTCATCCGTACCTAGTACGCACTTAACAGTCTCGTTAAGAATTAACCTAATCAGTTAATCCCAAACCTAAACAGTTTGACTAACGAGACTGAATCTCAATTCAGTTCTATTTCTCTATACCAGTATAGTAAATTATCTCCTAATTGTAAATTAGTAAAGAAATGGCGTTCGTAATTGTCGTTAATATAACGCTGACGAAAAAATAATTCTCAATTATTTTTCCGCCGCCCCCAGCGCCATTTATTACGTATATTATTCCGGGAATAATATATATCGAATTCAACAATTCGTCCTAAACAATATTTAGGCTGTATCAAATACAGAAAACATCGCTAAGCGTTAGCGCATATGGTACATCCGTCCTTCAAAACGAGAGAGATGGAGAAAAATTTACTACCATCCCTATCTCTCTCGCACTCACGCGTTTTAAAAAACGTTACAGAAAAGAGATACAAATCCATCCTTTTCGATCGAATTTCTCAAGAAATGCAGCGATCGTGTTCAGAACAAAAGATTCGATTCAACCAATCAGCGTTCATCAGCCGATGGACGGTTGAAGATAATCGTATGAATTTTTTGTTCAATACGCACACATACGAAAAAGGGTTTGTAACCCTTTGTGCATTTACGCACACAAACGTAAATTATGCATAACGCTGCAGCAGCAGCGACATCAGCGTGTTTAACACGACGTACCCAGGGTGTACGAATAGATTCACAATCACAATCATTTTCGTGTAAAATTGTGATCGAGTTCAATGTGCGTTTCCGCAATTGGCCGTGTCTTTGCTAATTAATCTTCAATTTTAGTGAAAATTAATAGATTTTTTCGTAATTAATTACGCGTTTTGTGACATTCATTCCCCCTGGAGTGTAGTGGTGTAGTTTCCTTTTTGGTGCAGCCACTAATTCACACAATAACCGTAAGTACACTTACGAAAATTTTTAATCTTTAGTACATCTTCTAAAGTGTCTCCATATTTTCAATATGCATTCGTAACCCATTGTTACGAGCCTAAATTATAGGTATTCGGACTCAAATTACTTAATTTTTATTGATTTGTTACCCAAATTTGTAACCTCAATATTTAGTCCGAACAAATTGCAAGCAGCCAAGATCGCAAATCGATCTTAGCTGCACATGGCTTAGTAATTTTATACGTAATTTAATTACGAAATCATTTCGGTTTGTGACCCCATGTTTGCGCTGAAATAAATTCCTGGCTGCATAAAACATGGAAACCGAAATGAATTCGAATATTTTTATTCGTTTGTAAAAAATCGAAAATGATGTTTTCGCCTACGGGTCATGCCCGATTTTTCATTTTTTCTAAAAACTTAGAAAAATTTTCGAAAATATTTTATCGAAAAAACAAAAAACGATTCTATAGAATCGATCAACCATGACCCTATCAATTTTAATTATTTCTGTTCTCAGAACATGAGTCAACAGAAAAACACGTCGCGTGGCGACGACATCGATGTCCTCCTCGACCCAGAGTCATTACTGATGGAAGAGGAGGGGCAAACCGAGGCATCCATCCTTCGTGAGACAGATGCAACCCCAGCGCCACAACCGCGCTGGGTAGATGAGATTGAGGTGGAGGAGCTGCGAAAAGCGGCGGCTATTCTGCCGGGCACGCAGCAACCTCCAAGTCACCCATCAACCACACCCGTACGAATGGACGTACAGCCGATCAGCCGAACGTCCACGCACGGCACGAGCGACGTCACCGATAGTGACGATGAACGGGAACAATTTGTTGCAGTGCTCGAGGACGCCGAGGAGTACGCGAAGCAGCTCGAGCGAAAACTTGAGCAACCCCACGTACCTCAGTACGAAATCAACGCACTGTCCAACGAAGACAGTGCGATCGAGGCGACCATTCGAGACCTCGAATACGTCCCACGTGGCCTCGCACGGGAAACCTTGCGCAGGGCTAGGCAAGTAAAGCGAAAATTGCTGGTTCTGCAATCGACCATAAAATCGAATACGCAGCAGCAACAATCGTGCCAACAATCACCGTTCGTACCCGAGGTACGTGAAGACGCTACGGAAAAGCGTCGCCGGGAGGAGCAGGAACGCTGGGACGCTAGGGCCTTAGAACTGGCGAAGGAGCTTGGAGATGCTCTGCGAAAGGAGGCCAACGCCCGTAAGGTGCTGACCTCCTCGCAGAGGAAAGTCCGGGAGCTCTCCGCTAAAGTTCATGAAGACCTTGGCGTCCAGGCAGCGCAGTTCATACACCAATACCTCCCGGATGCCACAAAGGCAAACGAACGCGAACGTTCGCCACCGCCACCACCACCAGCGGCCGATGTGCAACGAACCCCAGTACGGGGAGAACGGGGCCACCCGGGAATGGTGACAGGTAATGAAAATCTAAATTCATTAGATAATATAGTCTTTCCTGAATTAAATGAGGGTGAACCTAGTCCCAAAAGACCATGTTCCAACCAACCCTCATTATCTCACAATCACTCTCAATCAATCGACACGTCGTGTCGCGAGCTATCGCAAAACTCGATAGAAAACGTAACACCCCTTGCAGTAGCGATGGACTCAAACTCCATCGAAAAACCAACATCCGAAAACTATATTTCGAAATGTTGGGAACATGATCCTAAAAATCAAGTTGATGCTGGGTTTGCAAACCTCAAACCACCTAAATTTTATTTAGAAAAGTGGGACGGCGATATCCTAGGCTATCCTGGGTTTATTAACGGATTTAACAATTACGTTAACAAACGAAAAGATATTGCTATTCCACAAAAGATCAACCTACTGCAAGGGGCTCTACCGAAAGTTTTAGTAGAGAAAATAAGTCATTTTTCCCCTGACAACGTTGGCTACATCCAACGCCTAAAATTCCTAGATAGTAGGTATGGGGACGAATCCAAGATTCGAGCTGAAATGTGGCTAAAAATAACTGCATACACGGCGACCACTAACGATACAACGTCAATCTTAGACACGTTAGACACTCTTACCATTATGGTAGATAGGTATCGCTTACTTGCAAAAGTAATCGATGAGGAACAACTATTCAATATAGTAATTAAAAAATTTCCTCCCCGATCGTACCAAAATACTTTAAAAAGTAACGAACGCAATGTTAAACATTTGTTCGAAGCGGTTAGATCGTTCATTAAAATTAGGGAATTATCGGAGCCTATCTGTACCTCTGTACCAAAAAAGGTCGATAAACCTAATCCACCCTCACAAAATAAAAATTCCTCTCAACCTAAAGGCAGGAGAAATTTTGCGATAATCTCTTCAGAAAAGAAAGCGAACGAAAGAGGAGAGAATAAATCCAATCCTCGAAAGCGACCAGCACCACGTTCGAATCGCGCAAAATATAGGGACACTAATGAATCTCTATCTACTACAGATGCAGAGGGGATCCTTTGGGTCCAGCTGCCATCCGGACAACGCATCCCAGCGTCAACGGTGCGTACGCCAATGACTCCAAACACACCCTGCATTTTCTGCAAAGGTGACCACCATGCTCACCTCTGCAGAAATAAGGGTACGTTGGAGTCTCGGCGCGCACACTATGAACGCTACCGGCTATGCCAGCGATGCGCGACGTCCCACCCCAGTACCAAGTACTGTAAGGCGCTACCACCCGCGAACTGCAAGTGGTTCCAATGCGGAAGTAGCGATCACCACTCAAACCTCTGCCCTGTGATCGAATATCCGATCACAGAGGGCAGAGTGGCAGCTTGGATCGAGCAGTTGAAAGACTGCAAGCAATACTTGCCATCAGGTAACCTGTTTGATAAACAGCAACAAAAATTACCTGTACCCGATCCTAAACAACCTGTACAATTACAGACGACTGCAGCTTCCGTAGAAGAAACCGGTAGTCTCGTTGCCCAGCAACGTCAAGAGGATGAGAACCTGAGTTCCGTGTCCGCTGTTCCAGTGTTAAGTGAGTGCCTATCATTTTTTACTACTAAAGATAATGACGCTCATTTCTTAACGTTTTCATCGTACATTCTCGCTCCTAATGCCAAACATCCAGTGAAAATTAACGGCTTTTTTGATTGCGGAAGCAAACATAGCTATATGTTTTACACATATGCCTATAAACACCTCAGAGAAAATTTTTCTGAGTTCGCAGAAACAATCAAATTTCCAGGCCTAGCTGGACAAACGTCAAAACAAATTCGCACACAAATTGTAAAATTTGAATTATTCAAACGCGATGGAACCAAGGTTCAAATGGAAGCCAATACGGTTCCACACATCGCGAATAACCTATCCGAATTTGATTTTGACGAATTCAAAAACCGTTATCCACGATATTCCAATATCGACTTTTCTGGCTTGGACCGAGAATCTACGGTACATTTGCTAGTTGGTAACAATTATATGTGGCCGTTTATAAAGCACATTAAGCAGTTATCACCAACCTTGACATTAATCGAAACAGATTTCGGAAAAATGTTAGGAGGTTTCTTAGGAAAACCAACCGAATGTGACGCATTCGAACCATCATTCTTCACATCACCTGAAAGTATCGAAAATTTTTGGAAATTGGATACCCTTGGTATCGAAACCAAAAACCTCGTCGAGGACGATGCCGAAACTGAAGCATTGCACTTATTTTATAAAAATATAAAATTAGTGAACAACCGATACCAAATCAGGTGGCTATACAAATATAGCCCACCACCATTAGTCAACAATAGACAGTTAGCATTCAAACGATTAGAAAGGCAATTGCCCAAATTGCAGAAAAATCCAGAATTTTTCGTAAGATACGATCAGTATTTTACCTCACTAATCGACTTAGAAATGATCGAACCTATCGAAAACGATAGACCCGCAGAAGTAGTACACTACTTACCACATAAGGGTATCTACGATCCAACAAAAAGCACTCCACTCCGAGTAGTCTTTGATGGATCGGCCAAAACAAAAAAGTCTAACTTGTCATTGAATGACTGTATGCACAAAGGGAAAGTACTATTAGCTGATCTAATAGCAATGCTTGTAACCTTTCGTAAGAATCCTTACGCAATAATCGCTGATATTAAAAAAGCGTTTCATCAAATCGGATTGCACCCAGATGACAGAGATGTCACTCGGTTCCTATGGATTAAAAATCCTAACAATCCGTTAACCAATAGCAATTTGGTAACATTTAGATTTTGTCGGGTTCCCTTTGGAATCATAACGGCACCATTCTTACTTGCAGCAGTGCTATTACATCACTTCCGATTGGTCGATTTGGAGTTCCATGACAAGTTCTTAGAACGATTTTACGTTGATAATTTAATTGTTTCCGTACCAACGTACGAAGAAGCAATCGATTTATACATCAAATCGAATAAATTATTCAACGATATCTCAATGGAACTCGCCCAATGGGGCACCAATTGTAAACAGCTAAGAGAAAACTTTAACCCAATGCACGCATTGAGCAACCCAATTATAAAAGTGCTTGGCTTATATTGGGATATGGACCATGATGTACTTTACATGCCCAAACCAAAACCGTTTACGTCTCAATGGACGAAACGCACATTCCTTAGGGTATTATCGTCATTTTATGACCCTTTAGGTTGGTTTGCACCAGCATTCGTTCCGTCGAGAACGTTCATGAAAGTACTCTGGTCCAAGGGATTGAAATGGGATGAGAAACTCCCAGCCGATCTCGAACCAACGGCCACTGAGATAATTACTGATCTCAGCAATAGCCTAAACTATTGTATACCTAGACAATTCTATCTAGGCTCTTACAATCCGAATACCTACCAACTACACGTATTCGTAGATGCGTCACAAGTAGCGTACTCAATGGCAATATATATCAGATTTAGCAATACTAAATCAAATTGTCATGCAGTACGATTTGTAACAGGAAAAGCACGCATAACACCTATGCGACCGATAACAATTCCTAAACTCGAATTGATCGCAGCACTTATAGGTGCACGTGGACTACGTTCCCTACGTAAACCGCTCAGTTTACAGAACGCACCAACATTCTTGTGGTCTGATAGCAAATGTGTTCTCACATGGCTATTAGAAAGAAAAGTCCATCCACAATTCGTAAAAAATAGAGTCGACGAAATAAAAGGTATAAAACCCGTCGAATATAGATATGTCCCATCAACGGACAATCCAGCCGATATTGGCTCACGTGGTTCCTCTATCCACGAACTCTCCGAATCACTTTGGTGGTCCGGTCCTACTTGGCTATCCCAAGATGAACAATCTTGGCCAAAGACCGATTTGAATATAATCGAAAGTCTACCAGACGAACCGACCAAATTAGATACGCCTGTATTTCATACAATGAAAGAAGTTTTATCTTCAACTTCTAAACAATCCGTATCCATAACACTTGATGACGAATCAATTTTTGACAAACGTCATCCTGCCAAATACTTAAGGCAGATGAAATCTGTAAAAAGATTCATACCACACTTCTACATTGGTCCAAATACAGATCAATGTGAAGTGACACTTCCAGAACCTGAAGTTCTGTCGCAGCAGTGGATAGCTGATCCACCGAATCAAACTCAGCCACTTGATTTGACAATTACCAAATCATGCTATATTCCGAAAGATGAAATACCTTTCGAAAGTTTCATACATCTACCGTTGAACACTCCATTCAACATAGATATAATGAAATATAATACTTTATCGAAACTCGTACGCACACTTCTAAAATGTATAGAAGCCGTACGACGATTTAGTAAACAACGAATAAGGAGGAAAAGATTAATTTCACCTTATGCATCGTTAGATTTCACCTTTCATTTTGCTCTACTCTGTTTCATCAGAGCTGACCAAAAGAAATACTTCGCAAAACTACTCGAAGTATTAGAAAAACGAAATCACCCTCCGTACATCTTGTACGAAAAATTTCATATCCTGATTGATCCATCTGGGATATTACGTACTGTAAATTATCTACCCGATATTGAGTACGCAAGAGACATGCTATCACCAATACTGATGCATCCTAAGTCTCACTTAACAAAATTAATTCTGATGCATACGCATCTGAAAAACGTACACTCTGGTACGAAATTTACCATAGCGGACTTTAGAAGACACTATTTTGTGCCAAAATCACTAAAAGTGTTACCTCAAATTCTAAAAAAGTCATGCACGCTATGCAAAAAAGCTGAAACAAGACCGTTTAAACAACCATCTTTTTCAGCTCTACCAGACTTTCGTCTGGTACCTTTCGTAAATCCATTCACCTATACAGGTGTGGACATATTTGGCCCATTCATGGTATTTGACAAATACCTGCCAAAAACGAAAGCACAGTTGGCAACTCCAACTACAACACCAATTAAAAATTGGGTGTTGATCTTTACGTGCCTGTCCACGAGAGCAGTACACCTACTCTCAGTGTCAAATTTGACAACCGAGGACATCTGGACAGCGTTCTTGACGTTTTTCGCAGATAAAGGCACGCCAAAAGTTATCCTTTCCGATAACGCAGCGCAATTCCACTTAATTGCGACGTACTTACCTGAGTACTGGAAAACGTTCTCTGAAGAACGAAAAATAAACACTAGCTTAGATGAAAGGGGCATTAAATGGCACTTCATCCCAGCTAAAGCACCATGGTATGGTGGAGTTTATGAAAGACTGATCGGCATTATAAAACAAGTGTTCTATAAAGTCCACGGTCATCGGTCAATATACAAACATACCTTTCAAGCAAGTTTGAAAGATATACAAACAATGATCAACCGAAGGCCACTATGCCCATCTCCAGATGAGCTAGACCAGTTGACATTGACACCCGCACATTTCCTGCGGGCAAACTTAGGTTACCTAAGTAACCCGATTAATGAATCGATTAAAGACCCAACTCCCACAGCAAAACAGCTTATGGAGACTTGGAAGCTCGACCAAGATTACCTAACAAACCTTTGGCTAACTTGGAAGAGACAATATCTTTTATATCTAAGAGATAGACCACCAACCGCGCTATCTAATCCGGGGCGCACGGTACCATTTGTACCGAAAGTAAACGATATAGTACACGTTTTGGACTACACATCCAAACCTGGCGTTTACAAACTTGCTAAAATCATTGATTTAGAGAAATCTCGTGATGGACAAGTGCGTCACGCAAAAATAGAATTCTCAAGCAAGCAGATATCTACAAGACCTCTCAAGTTCTTGGCTCCACTGGAGTTAGATGACAGAGACGTAGATATCATCGATACGTAGTATCGTTCTCCGCTAGATCTCTCCTGATTATGACAAAAATAGACTGGACTGACAAGCCAATTTACTGACTTTGGGGTACGCCATAATTGGACATTATGCTCCTAAAAACGGCATAACTACGATTTTTTGGCACCCACTATTACTGTCATGTGCTTTATAATCAGCTTCGGGTAATAGGTGGCAGAGTGCACTACTTTATGCATCGTCGATGCCCATACGATACGCTAATTCCCAACTATTCCCTTTTACAGAATCTGTGATCTACGGCCAATAACTCGTCTCATCCTCAATCATGCAGCGTCCGGCTATCGAAAAGAACTTTCGTCGAAAGTCTCTTTTTTTCACTTGTCACCGTTACGGGATCGTAACGACAGAAAAACAAGAAACTTGTTCCTATTTCTTATTTCTGTACATATCTATTTTCACATGTTCCTATATTATAAGTGTTATGTTTGTTGTTTTTATTTATAATAAAATAACATCTTATATATAAACATGTTCGTCTAATCTTTTTAGATTTCAGGAGAATCTTCGGAGGTGGCCACCGATGGCCACCCAGGAACACCGCCCCCAGTGTCATGGCTGTAGCCACGAGTCCTGTGCGCACTGGCGATGCGCATAGGACTCGACATGACTGGAGAGACTGGGTTGAGGCGACGCCAACCAGTTGTCTAGCAGCGAGGCGAGAGCTAAGGTGTGTGACAACGATATATTTTATTCGTCCTTGTGACGTTAAACCAACACAAGTAAACTCCTCCACTACAATATGGTCCACATTCTATGTCGCAAAAGTAATAAAATTTTTACGTTTCAATCTTTTGGAATCGTATCGGCCGATTCCTGGCATTTGAAAATAATTACTCCTACCAATGAAATGCTATGCAACTTTATGTACATACCTCGCAAAACAGAAATATGGAATATCTCTTTTACGTAGATATTTATTACTTATTCTACCAAGTATTAGCAACGATCTAGGTTTGGTATAAGCCTCGTAAAATGTACTACACTCCATTCAGCGAGAGAACACCAAAATTAAATGAGCAATATTAGAAAAAGCAGAAAAAAACCAACAAAAATTGGTGGCTTTTCTGTACCAAAGAGTGAATAATTACCATTTCAATTCCCCCCACATCCATATACATACATCATGTTTTGGCAATCTTTCGCTAAATGAATTACGTGTACTCCGTTTAGCGAGAGATTGTCAACATGAAATAAGTATAATCATTTACATTTATGAGCAAGGAAAAACCAAAAAAAGAACAGCTATTTTTACTGAAAAATTGTTGGTCATTTCGTTCTAAATGGTGAATAATTACCTTTTATCTTCCCCCGACATCCATATACGTATGTCATGATTTGGAAATCTCTCGCTGAATGTAACATATACATACAATATAAACTATATGACTAAATAATAAATTAATTTCAAGCAACGAACTTCATAAAAATTTCTGATTCACACACGAATTGAAACGTCAAATAATTCTGGAGCATCATATCAATCTCTTCTAGAAAAAAAAATCTCCAAACGTCATCAACATTTTAATAATATAGCTCAGCATCGCAGTGATAAGGGTATGGAGGCCCCAAAAAGCCCATCAAAAACGTTCCTCCACTGGGCTCCTAATAAAATTGTCAAGAAAATTTCAAACTATATTAAAAGATATATTTCCAGCAGAGCACAAAAAAGAGCTTTATCTCACTCTGTCCTAATCCATAAAATTTTTTTTTCATCTCCAATGGGCACAAAAAAAATCTAAACTATGCCACTGTCAAGATGTAGCATGTTCTCAAAAGTCATTAAAATTTCGTGACATTTTAGTGCCATTATGTTTCTTTTGACGTAGAATAAGAAAACTACGAAGTTCCCAGTCGAATATCCATCATAAGATTAGTAACAATTGTTTAAAAAAAAAAAAAAAAAAAAAAAAAAAAACATCCAAGAAGAAAATAAGTGGTTGATGAATCACCGAATCTACCTCCATCTTGAATACGTTACTGCTCCTATTTACTTCGGTCGGTGTTAGTAAGACTCTCAAACATTTGACTCCATTTACTCTACTCGATAATTTTTCCAATTTCATTTTCTCAATAACTATCACCGCAGTAACTATAGACATCATATACTGGAAATTTTTGAGAAAATTTCACCATTGTACGGATTACCAGTGCGTACGTAGAGCTACGTATCTGCGTACTTATTGTCGTATTTGGTCAAACGCATGCTAGCATGCTATATATTTCGAAATAAGCACTTTTTTTTTCTTTTTACCAGAACACGCGTTCAAATAGCACGAGAATAGATTGATATTCTTTTATTATGATCGTAAAGTTGTCAGTAACGAACGTGCAATTTACTTAGTAGGTCAATGCGAAGGATGCCAAACTATAGTCGGAAGATGATGAAGAAACTATGAAAACCGCATTCTTTCTCCATTATCATTAAATAATAACTTATAGCGTACAGGCACTGGATGCGGCGATGATGGGAACTATCGTTCATAGTATATATACATATATATATATATAGGCGCAACAAGGCGATGAACTGGATGCTCAAAGTATCTGTAACAGAAAGAGAAATAGCATTTCTTTAGTAGATCAAGACGTGAAAAAATCATTGTGCATACACTATACCGGAGGTATCTACCCGCACAAAATGGTAAATATACCTACTCAATACACGTCTATTTTGTCCTTTGATTTGTCCTCTTAACAAAAAAAAAAAGAAAAAAAAAGAAAATTTTTTTTTACGGAGAAAGTTATTTATGTTTTAATAAATTACTGGAAAGAAAAAAAAGCAAAAAAAAAAAGCACAAGATAATAGTGCACAATTGTTACTATTGTATTCGCAGTAGCTGTAAATAATTGCTCGTTATTGTTATATCATGCATCATTATGGCAAAGACGATGAAAAAAAAAAAAAAAAAAAAAAAAAAAAAAAAAAAAGAAATATGAGTGGGTTCATCGTACCTATTTGTCCCATGCGTGCATTAGAAGGGGGCTCTCATCAGCCAGCAAATTAAAAAGAACGAAATGAGAACGATTCAAATTTTCACGGTTATGGTCGATGACGAGTAACGAATACACGTTACGACGAATTCGGATGGACATTTTTATGAGCAATTAAAAACTTGCGAATCATTTCATTTCGCATTAATCATGTGGAGGAAAGTTGTTTTTAAAATATTTTTATTTTCATTTTTTTAAATTCAAATAGGATGGGCACAAAGGTGTATATATGAGGGAGAGAGTGATCACCTTGCTCCCATCGGTCCCGTTCCTAAAAAAAAAAAAAAAAAAGAGAGAGGGAGAAAATATTAATTCTCATGTAGATCAACGAAAATGAATCAAACAACAAGAACATAATATTGGTCAAAGGATTTCCGGGGTTTTTCAAGTTTGAAAAATAGACAGATTTATGATTTTACAGATTTTGGGTAGGTACTAATTATTAGGCAACCCTGTTTTTAGTGTAGGTGTCAATGTTGTTACTTTCGGATGCGGGATTTTAAATCCGAAAAGTCCTCGTCTGCTCCTCTGGTGGCGATTTTAGAACTATTGATTATAGGATGATGGTATTTCTTTACATATGTTTGCAGGGATGAAGTTAAGGGAGCATAATCCTCGGTATGTTGGTAAGTTCGATATTTCCGTTATCAGTTGGATAGTTGAAAAATTATAAAAGTTGATGATTTTTTTTTTCGGCAATTTAAAATTTTGTATTAGTCGGCAATTTCGGAATTGGCAAAATTAGAGGTTGTGTTGTATACTAGTCGAAAAATCGTGTAAATTGATGACCTTTTTTCTATTTTAGAGGCGATTTCAAAAAAAATTTTCGTTTTTTCTACCCCCCTCTTTAAAAACACCTTTCGCTATATCCCTGTTTGTTTGCATGGGAATTGGGATAAATGAAGGATATGTACAAATGTAAAGATGTCGAAACTTTCTTTAATAGACTTCAGTTTGATATAATATTTTAATCATTTTTCAAAAATGAATCTCGATATACGATGCTGTGTTATATCACAAAATAATATTTTACAAAAGCAAAAAATTGTGAACGGAAATACATTAGTAAATATGGTAGCATTGATAACAGAATCACTCCATGATCCGTTAATGAAAACGAATTTTAGCGCTCCAAAAGATCACTTAAAATCGAAATATATAAATATTATATTTTCAATGTTAAAATGGAAAAAATTCGAATTTTTATGGAATTTTGGCCTTAATTTGGCTGTCTGGAAATCGTGCGTTTAGGGCCGATCGCTACTTTCGAAATGGTAACCATGTACAATTATTTCGAAAATAAAAATATTTTTAATGTTGATATTCAACTTACCTTTTCTATTCAGGACTTGGATCCCCAACACTTTTTCACGAAAATCGGTTTATGGATAAGAATCTATAATTTACCAACGTTGGACATAGAGCGACATCGAGTTTTAATCAAAAACGTTTCACATTTTTGTTTGATTTGGAAAAATTTGTGGAAATTTCTGTATTTTTTAAAAACTGAAATTTGATTTAATGAAAGACGGCATTAGTTCTTTGAAAAGGCTGTTTAATTTTTCAGGGAATAACTCGAAAAAAACTTTTTTTCTAAAAAAGTATCGAAGTTACTCATCCTAGTTTGGTGAGTAATTTATGATGGAAATCACTCTTCTAACGATGTGATCGTGATTGTATCACACGATGAAAATGCCTTGCGTATTTTATCATTTCTTTCTGTAGAAAAAAGTTCAATAGATCAATGTCGCCGATTTCGTAAAATTATTGGGGTGGGGAGAGTTGAAGAAAAACTGTGAAAATCGGTTGGTGAGAATAATTATATTAGTACCTACGTACCTAAGTCCACAAAATTACTGGAGGGGGCGAGTTTATCTCAAAACATAATTGATGACTGGGTCTCCCAGAAATTCACCAGTCGGCGCCTTTGCTGTAAATTTTTCAATTCAAAATACTAGTTTTTTGACCTTTTTAACTTTACGAAACTGATTCAGAGGTAAAATTGTTGAGTAAAACTGAGAACTAGGTGACTTTTAGCAGAGCAGAACTAAAATTTCATTGGTAAAACTTTTTTGCCACTTAGATTCACCACTGCTGGAGTCAGCGATGTGAATCTGGTAGACATGAATGATTTGATAGCCGCCATATGCATAGAAACCCCGTATTTAATCAATTGTCATATGGTGGTTTATTTAGTGAAGCTGATCTTCAAAATAACGTCCACCCTTTTATCAGTAAGATAAAAAAGTTTCCTATCCGAAAGGACAACAAAAATATGTTCCGGTGTGTAATTTTGAAAAAATTTATAAACGACGTGAAATGATGGTTATTTTTGTTTTTGTTTTTGTTTTTGTTTTTGTTTTTCGATCGTGAAATCTACGAAGTCTAAAACAGGGGAAAACATCTAAGCCCTGAATTCCACTTATTTCAATAATCACAAACTAGTTCTTAACTTTAGATAACCAACGTAGCAAAACGTCGCAAATAAAAAGAGATAGTTGGCAATGCGCGTGCATAAATCAAACTATTAAAAGTACTAAAGTAAATACGAATGTGATAAATGATCATCCAGTTTCATAATTACTTGACCATTTAATATTTCCTTACATTATTCTATCGAAAAAAAAAAAAAAAAAATCATAATAGTAACTATACAGCATGAAAAATAGGTAAGATTGAATGCGAAAAAGGAAAAAAAAAAAGGGTAACTCCAATACACATATATGCTTAAACGATGAAAGAGATTGCTAATAAATGTCGTTAAAATGATTTCAAACAGAAATCTTTTAAGTATGGGCAGCTGTTATACAGCCTTTTTTTTTTTTTTTTTTTCATCTCTTTTCATTAACACAATAACACGGTATGCGCGTGAATCATTTAAATTTCCTTGACCATAAATAGGGTTACGCAAACTGCGGTATACGTTTTTTTCATTTATGCTCTACTTATGTTTTTTTTATTTTTTGTTTTCCAAAAAAATATAGAAACAAGAAAAAAGGGTTGGGGGCTTGAGTCGAAGAATAGCACTCGTGAAGATATGTGCACACCCATACAATTAATCGTTGCAGAAGGTTTACTATAAAATATTATTTACGATGTCAACCATTTTTGGGATCCATTCCCAAATGATGGTCTAAATAATTTTTTTTTTTTTTTTTTTTTTTTCAGTTAGGTACTCCCCTTTTTTCGTTTTTGAAATATATATTTCTGAATGATTTATTTAATGACGCTCTCGAGAAAAAACAAATGCCAGCAATTCGGTAGGCGGATTTGCGGGTGCATTTAAATCATACAGCAGTGACAGCGTTACGTTTGTCGAAACAAAGTGCCTCCTTTCAAGTAGGTACATTGTGTTGCGCACAGATAGGTACCATAAGGAGTATTTAAAATTTAAATTCCAACCTGTTAGATTTTACCACTCCGCGTCTCTGCGAATCTTGATCAAGGAATCCTCAATTCTACGTAATATTTTCGTCGAAAATATTCAGTCTTTTGAGACGTTTATACATATCCTTGCGGAAATGGCGGATGAGAGAGAACTTGATGAGTTTTCCATCGAATGATATTATATTCAATATCTTAATTTCTACGAGGTCTTTTTTTACTGTGGCATAAAATTAAAGAGGACGGCTGGACCAAGTTTCATGAATGAGGTGTCAAAAGAAAGGTCTCACCATATCGATGTTCCATCTGCAGAAAAAAAGTCCATAGCCCCGGTGGAGAGAATGTTTTGATTTTGACCTTCTCATCCCCTCAAAACTTTTTTGGGATTTTTCCTTCCGATTAAAATATTTTCTCTAAAGTATTATATGTTCATAGAATTTCATATCTCTGTGTCATCACTTTCTTGAGATATGGAGCACCAAAGAGTTACGAAATTGAAGAGTAGGTATACTGTAGTCGTATACAAGGTAAAGTTAAAAAAATGGTTTGAAAATGAGACGAGGAAAAAAGAAGAAAACGGAGGGGAAGCGTGACGGAGGGAAGAGAACCATTTTATATAAAGGAGTTGGTCACTCTCCGCAAGTGGGTTGTTCCAATGAAGGTTTTAAGCCATAATGGAACTCCGAGTGCAAATTTTTAGATTTTCCTCCAAGTATATCCCTCACTTCTTTATTAACCAGTTTACTTGCAAACGGGGTATTAAAATTGTTTTTGTAACACCTGTTCATCAACTTCATTTCTATACGCACCTCGACAATGTATAAAGCAGAACATTTGGGAACCATTTAAGACCGATATATAAAGTAATACTTTATAATAATTTATACATAGTCTTGGGTGCATGCGCCATTTTATACAGTGGTCCTGCTTACTGTACATAGTCTATGTTGTCTCCTTTGGTTATATATTCATTTAAAAAAAATTTTTTTTTCATAAAAGCTTCTTTTGCTGCTGAAATTTAAACCTTTGACCTAGCCATTGGAGCGGTAACACCTTACCACTACCCCACAAAGACAGTTTGAAAATAGGGCGATAGTTTGCGCTTATATGTCTCCCAGTAGCAAAAATATTTATTTATCTAAATTTTTTTTGTTTTTGTTTTTTAGTGGGTGGAGGTGTTGCAAAAAATAGTGTGCAGCACACGTGTATATACTAGGTGATTGATATTCATGTGATTTTGCATCACTCGCCTTGTCTCGTTGCGCAAAAATTATACTCGGATTAAAATTACCTACTTTATACACTTATATCACAAAAAACTATTTTAAACTGAAAAACAAAAAGAGAAAAAGGAGAAAAAGATAAAGAAAAAACAGCTTTACTTTTCTTTCTCTCTATTGTTCTAGGCTTTATCTTAGGAGGATTATAATTTCAAATTAAATTGCTACGCGGAGGCGGAGCCGAAGAGTGACTAATAGTTATTTTAATAACATACGGATGTTATTCCAAACTTTTTTAAATCAAAAAAATAAAAATTTTGGAAATTGAAAAATAAATTTTCATTTTGGAGTTATCAATATGGAAAATAGGTTTTTCAAAAGCACGTAATATGGGAGATAGACATGCGGTTGTTGCGATCTGAAAGTATACCTCTCAAACTTGCAAATAGCTTTATAAACTCAATTTTTTTCAAAAATTTAATTCATTAGGGCAGTTTGAAATGATTCTCCTCATTTGTATTCGTTGAATTCCACCTGATTATTCCTATTAGCTAACTAGTACGAAATTAAGCAGGTAAATGACTTCAAAAATCAATAAATCTATCGCTGATAAAATCTTCTTCTGTCTCTCCTCTTTTAACTCATCCTTATATAATTATGTATTACTTATATAACGTAGATATATGACAGAATTTATTGCTCCTTTTTTTCGCTTTCACACTCTTTTCCTAAGCCTTTCAAAGTTCTAGTAACTTGGAAAGATTTGAAAATTTCACACATGAAAATGGTAACAAATTGGAGTCTCACAAGTAAATCATTTATTTCAACAATAGATACTATTTACTCAGTGGCGGCTCTAACAAACAAATCTCCGATACAAAATGCTTGAAAAGCCCCATTTTTATTACATGATGCAGGAGCCATTTTTAGGAGGCTATAAAGGCCCGAAAAATCTTTTTGGCAAAAAACCAAGTCCAATTTTGCTGAACTAGCATCTACCTTTTAAATATCACATTGTATTTACCAATAAATAAGTGGTCTTCACAGAAATGCGAAATAATTGGAAATGGGCTTAGAATGGTCTGAAAAATAAAGCTAATCAGCACTATCTGAAGGTATCTAGCAAAATAATCAGGTAAAAACAAATTTTTTTAAATACGCTTTTACAAGTTGAGTAAAACTCTTCCCAACAACGTCACATGTCCAAAACTCCGTAAAAAACTTGTATTAGAAAAAAAAAAAACTGACTTTATGGGGATTCGAACATGACAACCTTCGACTAAAGAGTCAAGTTACTACCAAGTAACAACGACATAAAAGTGATTAGCAATATAGAAATTAACTTGAGTTGAAAGAAAAGCACCATGATGAGAGATAACAGATGACAACAAAACTCGATTTCAGCACCCCTAGATGTAAGAACAAAAACTGTATCACAAGTCGTCGTGTTAGTGACTGCAATAAAAGCGTATAAAAATAGTATTTTACGCAACTAGTTTGCAAAATGAGCAATTGTCAACAAGTTGCAAAGCTGCTGTATGCGTTGCAGGCGAGTGCTGGTGACTTTTACGAGCGGAAAACAAGTTACGTTGGATATTTTTTGCAACAAAAACGCCAAAAAAAGGTTACCAATTGTATTTGATAAAACGTTTTATCAACAGAATATTGAAAATTAATGAAATAATTTTGGATAGATGAACTATTATCATTTATGAGCATCAGCGTGTAAGATGGCCCTTTTTTATAGCAACATGAACACGCCGTTACGAAAAAACTTCATTTTTACACTAGTAAAAAAATGAAAATCATTTTCTTCTGTTCCAAATAGATTTGTGAATCTATCACTTTGTTCATCAAAACTGATTCAACAATAACCATTTTTTAGTGTATGAGTTGCGAAAAAATATGCATTTAATGTTCAAAAAATAAAGAATATATATTGAAAAATTCACAGGAATGTAACCAGAAAAATTTTTACTTTTAGGGGGGCGTTTAACAGAGCGCCAAGAAAATATTTGGCTTCTAATTTCAGAAGAGTAAGGCAGTTATAAGAAGAACTTGCCGTAACTTAGACCCATCTGATGTGTTTGGAAAATTAAATAAATTGTGAGGAAATTAGAGCCACTCGACTTTCTCGGAGACTCGACTTCCGACTCCTCCTTTGGTTACATCCCTGAGGATTTACCTGTTCATACGACTATGAAATCGCCAGTTCATTGAACTATCTATTTTATCCTATTATAACAATGGAAGGAGATAGAAATCTTTCTAGTAAAAATATTTTTCGAAAACCCTAAAAGGCCTAAAGAAATAAAAACAAAAAAGTGACGGTTGTACGATAAATTCTGCATTTTATAGGACCAAAACGTACAAACTACCTACCACTGCAAAAGGTTATTTTTTAGTTTTTCATCGAAATTTACGGCCATACTTTGTTCAACGCTAGGTACCCTCTGTCACACTTACAAACAATACATTCTTTTGCACACCTCAAATACGGTGGCACAAGCTGTAAAAACCTACGTACCGAAACGGGAGGGGAAAACTATTCAAAAATGAAATTTTATATTCTCCGCGTACGTCACTGATGGCGACAATATCCTCATATTCGTGTATATATTTTAAACCCAAACCCCTCCAAAAAGAGCAGGAAATGAAAAAAGGGAACCCCCGTCTTGGGCGTACAATTTAATTTCGTAGATTTGGCAAAACCGTACCGAACCACCGGATCGCATCTTCATTTAGGTCTTCGCCATCGTCGTCAACGGGCAACACCAAGAATTTAATCATTTGCATACCTATCGCGGATTAACGACATATATAAAACCTAATACACGAGCATACATTTGGTATTTATTCGTTCTTTTGTAACCGCGTCCCGAATGCTGTGGTGTGAATTTATTGTCAGCACCTTGTAATAATAATAATAATAATGTATGCCCAGCCTATAGTAAATACAGCCTATACCAGTTTTTAGTAATTTTTCGAGACTACAGCAACCGGCACATCTATTCACACTGTCCGTTCAATTACATACGAATAAATCTCGTGTAATCAGGCATACCTTTTGTTCGAAGAACGTAGAACAGTGTTTCTCAAACTTTTCCTACACCTGCCCCCTTACGGCCAAAGGCTCTGAACGCTGCGACTCCCCCGCACAAAATTAATAAAAATGGTAAATTTTAATTGCCACCAACTTTATTTGCTACTTGTGTGACAAACATTTTACAATATTTATTTGAAAATGCACACTAACGACTTATGAGATGTGGGTTTATTTCTAACGTAGGTAGTTCGGTGTAAAGAGTTGATAAGTTGGATGAGGCCACCCTCATTTCTTTGGTAATATCCAGTATTGAGCGGTATTTGCACGTGATGACTGCTAGTGTAGAAAATCTTGTTTCGCATAAAAATGTGGGGGCAAATCGGATGAGAGGTTTCGAAGCCTGATTCTTCAAAGATGGATGTTCATTTTGAATGATAGGCCGGAATTCTGGCACACTGTTTTTTTTTTCTTAATTTAATCTCTTAATCTTTAAGGAACTGTCAACCTGCAGATCAATACGATGTTCCTGGTTCATGCTATTCAGAGTTGAATGTTCTGGAGCAATTTAAAACTAATTTCTTACTCAGGCCTGATCCTTAAGATTATCGTATAGAAATAGTATTTTATTCAACTAGTTAGCAAAATGAGTGATTATCACGAATGGTCAACTAGCTGAATACGATATTGTTTTCAACGAATCCACCAAAAAGAGATTATTAGGTAAACTTCATTCATGAATAGAATTTTAGATTAATTAAATATTATCGAGAAGCAATTTTGGTTGTTTGTGTAAGCATCACCAAATGAAATGGATTTTCTTCATTGTGACATTTTGCAACTTGAGTACGTGTAAACGGTGCTGTGAAGAAATAAACAACAAACAGTTGAGAAAAAACTTATTTCTACGCTGTTTCTACACGTAGTGAAGAAATGAAAACCATTTTCGATGTTTCAAACTGCTTTGGAAATTTTGTATTTTGCTAATCAAAATCGATTCAATAATAACCTCTTTTTGGTGTATAATTTGAGAAAAATATATTTTCAAATTTTTTTCCAGATTTTTCAGGCGATTAAGAAAATGAACTTTCTGTATTGAAATAATCTTCTGACAATCCGCTTCCTGGAGCGTGCTTTTGAGGGTTAGGAACATTTGAAAATTTTATTTTTTTATGCAATCTTTCGACCGCTGAAGTTAAACTTATATTTTATCAAACCAGTGAAACAATGTGTTCTCATTTTTTTGAAGGTAGGTACTTACTACTCAGTTTTTTGAAAATATCTGTTAAATATGCCACCTTTACAAAGAAAGTTAGATACCAGTTGATTTTGTTTTTTCCAACAGTAAATAGCAAAAAACGTCATATCTGAAGTATACAACTTTGCTCAATGCCTTGCCTCTTGACAACCATCTTGCTTTCGTACGGAAAGGAAAAGTAAAGCATGGTGTTTAGAGCCTAAATCTTAGCACATATTAATAATAAATCATGCTTTGGGAGGATGAGTTTTGATAAAGCTGACCATTTTTATCAATGCCTACACAACTTCATTCAAAGGAGAACTCACTCTTTTGTTGCTAATGGTTTCTTATGATTCACGTAATGCCACCATTTTATCATCTAACCGATGACAGTTTTCTCATTGAATTTGGTTTTATTTGTCGTATTTGTTTCATTCTTATTTATTTTTTAAATTTTCGTCATTTCCATGCGCCTCCCCTATGAACGCTTCGTGCCTCCCTAACAGGGAGACGCGCCCCACAGTTTGAGAACCATTGCCGTAGAATGTTCTATTCGTGTATAACCACTACTATCTTTCAAACTACAATACCAAGGAACAAAAAAGCTAATACTGATAAATAAATTTTAAAAAATGTAAAAGGGGCTCGCGAATAATCCGACATGGTGTATAAATGTTATTGTTTGTCTTACCGCATGCACAAACTCTTTGAAAGAGAATATTCTGTAGAAGGGTATCCTTGGTATACGTGTATTGGTACTCGCGAATCGCGATACCTTTTTTCACATCTATATAGCAAATGAAATTAATTTTACTTTTTATCATTTATACACTAAGTATAGGAGATACAGCGATGAAAGAAACCGAAGGTGTTCCATCCAGAATCCAGCATATAATATAATCACCAACATCGTCGCCTCGTCTTCAATTAAATACATTATACCGAAGAAATTTTGCCAAATTTTTGCGAATCAAAACGCGCGTGGGTTGAAAATAAATGAAAATTTCGTGACCAGGAGAATAAGTTGGTTTATATATTTATACTTTTCGTCCACAAAATTTCGAAAAACCGAAAACGAGGGTAGCCTATATACTATCCAGTACCTAGGTAATATTCTTTCCATTTTGAAAGAATTTGAGGTTCATGGCTCCATGCGATGTTAATTTAGAACGCGTTTTTTGGGTCGAATCGACTTTTCAGCAGGTTTTACGAAAGAAAATTGGCGTTGGCGGATAAGTTTGGTCCAGAAGTTTAGAGCCTATATACTTAACCGATTTTATCGAGGAGTTTACGTACTTATATCTTTCTTCAGAATCGTGACTGTAATTCGATAAATGTCAACCTATCACCAATGTGTACAGAATTATTTCTACCTCATTAATTGCGAAGTTTCTATTAATTTTCCTTTTGAGGATTTTGGGCTATTCGATAAAACGTGGCTATGAGTTAGTGGAAAGGTGGCTGAGACGTCAAACCTCGTCATCATTAAACAACCTGACTCATAGCCCAATCGAATAGGCTTCAAAAATGAGGTTTGAAATAATCTATAGATACCTAAAATATCTACGAAAAGTTTTACGCCTGGAATATTATGAAAGTGGTCTCCTGAATGAATGATAAAAATGTTTCAGCCCCATACCCTCTTCTTCCACCAAGGAGAAAGGACTCGAAAACGTACGTCTAAATTAAAAAATTTTCAATTTTCCTCCATAACTGAGTGATGTACAAAGGGTACAAGGTGTGGAAGCTAAACAGCATAACTTCCACGATCGATTTTTAGAGTCGTAAAAGTGAAGAAGTTCTTTCTGAAAAATGCTGAGAAATTTTTTTTTTTCCGAATGATAGCCGAGTGAGTAAAAATAAATTAAAAATCTGTTGTAAGCTCCCTAAAAATTAGTAAAAATGAACGAAATTTAATATGGGCAATTAAGTATTAATTGTTATTCATTTTCACTTAGCTTTAAAAGTTTTATCCGTATTGGAGAAGTCGGTCAAAGAGGAGACAGGGAATAGCCACATAGACTACCATATTTTTTAAACCTCCGTTGAAATAAATAATGAGTCAAACCATTTTATTCTGCAAAAAAGAATACAGAAAGAAAATTAAAATTGTTCATTTCATGGTTTAGGAAAACATGACTATTTAAAAAGGGACGGCTCTCATCTCTGTCCCTTCCCAAAGTGGGTAAAACTTTGAAAATTAGGTGAAAATAAATAACATAAATACTTTCCTTGCTATACCAAATTTCGTTCACTTTTGTCAATTTTTACGGCAGTTAAATCAGATTTATGATTTATTTTCCTCCACCTTGGGTGCTATAACTCGGAAACGAAACATTTTTTAGCCTTTCGTAAGAAGAATTTTTTTGAGTTTCTGACCCCAGAAACCGATTCTGTAAGTTATGCGTGTAAACTTTTTGACACCCTGTATGAAAGAAATATTTCAGTATAATAAGCTATATGTATTATACTATATTACGTATTGTGTCCCTGATAATGAAAATGAACAGTCAGAAAAATAGTCTTCATGAAAAAAAAAATTCTATTATATTCGTCAACTATTTTCATATGATTTTTTTTCTTTTGGGTGGGGGGCCGAGGCCAAAAATTTTTTCCATGTCAATAATCAGGATATTTTTTTTTTTGTTTTTTGTTTTATATTTCGTTTTTTTTTCAAACTGTTACAATATTGGAATAAGCTTTTGTTACTTCAAAATTATTTTTTAGGTCACTCAGCCATTTCATGAATTCGCCGTTTTCTCCCAAAAGAAACTGAACACGTTAAAAATCAGTAGTTACTAATGTACTACAAATGTCATAAAATTAGTCGAATTTTGAGATGGCAGAAAAAGTATGTACCTACCTAATGTTTTTTATGATACCTCTTCTCTATTTTTTATTAGTTATTAGCTTTTATTCTATTCACTACTGCGATTTGAAAATATACCAATACTGCCGCCAACCTTCCGCAACGGAATAATGTTTATTTTGCATGAAGCTAAAGCCAAAAAAAAAATAAAAGCTTATTTGTTAAAAAATTATTTTTTAACCTAAACTTATTCAGACTCGACTCCATTAGATTGCGTCTTGTTTTAAGTCTTTCTAAAAGTTTGAAGATATCAGCATACTCTCCAGACCTGTGTGACAATTTGAGTTTATTTACTACAAAATTTTTGAAGTTCTCAAAACAAGAGACTGAATGAACAAAACAATTCAAGGGTTTTAAACCTCTCATCACTAATTTTCAGTTTCAGACTCATATATTAATTTCTCCTACAAATAGTCCGTGTTGGGGGGAAAATATTTTGGAGACGATATTCAAACCACCAACACAGCAAATCCAAACGATCCGAATGGTAAAAACTATGAAATTAATATGGTAAAAATCAAGTAAAAATATTGTGGAATACCTTGTCGTGAGAGATATTCACACTAGAAGGTCTTCAACAGTATTTGCGTGTTCTGTCACTTCATACGATTAAGTATGGGAGAGCCAAATCCTCGGCGAACACTGGCGATTTTTGAGCCGGTTCTGAGAGTTTATATACCGGATTTGGTACACGCACACAGACACACATGCATACGTATGTATACGTAATTATGTCATGCGTTACGTCGTTTCTTGTCTCCGTTGAGATGATAAGAAACGACGCAGTGCGTTTGGTACCGAGTCGTGACATTACCGAGATCGTTATCAGGTAATTGATCTTGACTCGTACAATGTATCTTACCTGTACGTACATACAGGTACGAACATACAAACGCATCAGTGTAAATTGGTTTAACGTCATAGAGACGATTATTGCCAGCCTTTGGGCGGCGACTGTTGTCGAGGGGTGCGAGCCCCTATAACCTCATGCGAGTAATGTCCCCACAAATATATTTAAATATAAAAAATTATCTTCTTCAATTTATAATAGAATTCCCCTACAATTAACGTATTTTCAACTTTTCTATCACCTATTTTACATTTTTTTTTTGTTTTCTTTTGTATACAAGGGGCTGGGAGCATCGGAGTTCATATTTTTCGAATCGAACCGAGTGCGTCATTTATTAACTCACTATTTTTATCTTAATAAATGGGAGGAGATGAACCTTTAAAATAAAATATTAAAGTCAAACTCTCGACAGCATAAATCAGTTTTTCGAAAATATGTATAGGTACCTCCCTATTATTATGTTATAAATATACATACCAGCCTTAATACTTGACTTCACTCAGGATTGGGTCTTCTGGAATGAAACTCGTTATTTCAAGCAAATTTAAACTAAAATGTAGTAGTCTGGGGAGAGAATTGTTTAGACCCTCTGAGTTTATCACGATTCCACTGGAAAATCCCAATTTTAAAATTAATTTAGTTCCTTGAGATCATAAATTTAATCACAAAAGGAAAAAGTTCTTCAAAACTTGATCTTCAAATAAATTTTTAAAACCATCATCAGCTAATTTCTCCTGTTAATTCCCAAAATTCAAAAACAAATTCTTTTTTTGGGGCCTAATTGATTTGCCAATCACATTAAACTACGAAAATTTCTTGAGGCTAGGGCTTACAATTTGTAGGTTTTTCTTATGTGGACAAATACGAATATTTTTTATTCTTTTTGTATTTTAAAGAAAAAAACCGATTGTTGCAAGAAAATCAAAAGTGTAATAAAACGTGGTAATTTTACTGGTCATTTTCTTCGTAATTGATACGTTATTTATTTATGCGAAAATTTATACATCTAATAACTTTTTATACCAAAAATTGAATTTTAAACCTTTTTGACTGAACTATTTTTACGATAAAATTAATACTGATGGAGATATAAGCACGAAAAACCAAATTGTGGGCGCATTTTCTATATTATCAACGGTGACGAACGATGAAAAGTAAGTTTAGTGGTATGTAAGTGACTATGTACCAATGTTAGTTCGCAGATTCATTTCAAATCATTCATGAAGTGGAAAATTGTGCTCCAATTTTATTGAATAGACATTCATTTTCGCGCTCAATTGCCTGAACTATCCTTAATATTGAACAACCATCTTAATCTGAAGTCAGTGGCAAATCCAGAGTTCCGTTTTGGGGGCAATTTTAATTTTTTTGAAAAAACGAGTCGTAAGATTTATTAAAAAATGATAAATATACTTCATCAGTCTTTGTAATGATAATTTCGTATCATTCATAATATCTCTCTCTTATATATATATATTTCACATATATATCAATCACCTAAAACAATTCTCATTATATTGACGTCATGTAAACAAGTCTTTACTTGCCTTTACTGACTCAGTTGTTCTACATTCCATGTTTATAAGCAAACATAAATACACTTTTCATAACAACTCTTTTCTATGAAACTATTCTGCAGATATTGCAAATACCCAAAATCACCATTTATGTCATTTCCTTAAACTCCTATTGGACAATATCTAAACTTGTATTGTCATAACTCTCCTATCATATCACTACCATTTCCACTCTCCAAGAAACCGACATATTCTCCTCCCAAAACTTCTAGCTATAAAAACTCATGTAACCATGTACATTTTATCTTCTCTATTAATCTTATTATTCCTACTGTAACTTATCTACGTAACTTACTATTTAGTATTTCACCGTTTTATATCTTGTTTAATACAACCTTTTAACATTTACGAGTATTTAATTATTTTGTGACCAATATTCTCGTTACAGTCTTTCGGTCGACTTATTTTTTATTTATTTTTATTTCGGGAGGAAATTTTCCCCATTTCCCGCTGGATCCGCCTCTGTCTGAAGCCCTAAACCAAAATATCATAGGTACCTTTTAATGTGATCATTTCTGGAAAAATAATCATTCATAGAATCTCTCCTAGATGTAGTAATCGCACATAAGATTAGACGATATTCGGTGAGCGTTTCGCGCCACTAAATGCGCCCATTTATAAATAAAAACCTAACAACTATTTCATCAGCATGTCAGCTTCTAACTTTTTTTTGCTCTACTAAATTGCATTCATATAATTGTGGAACGCCAGCTATCAGGTGGCGTATAGATGATTAATTCTGATTCGTTGTGTTTTTTTTTTCTTAAAACTTGCTTTGATGTAGGTATCTATTCTATATAAAAAAAAAGTAAGGAAAAAAAATGAATATAAAAAAACCGAGCCGAAAAAAAATTAGATTCATAAATAGACAAAATGAAAAAGGGGAACAGTTGTCAGACTTTAATGAAACAGAAAGATGTTACGAAAAAGAGAGCATTTATCTGTAGAACAATGGGGCATGGCGTAGGGTTTTTTTTTTTGGAATGGTTTTATGTACCTATACTGAAACTACAATAAAGGTTGAAAGGACGACTATTTTATTTTGTAAGCCACCCCCCGCTCGTATATTTTGATAACAATATCCTCTTAATTTTGTGTTAAGCGGGTATTTGGCTATAGTGATTCGCAACGTGCCTACATTTTTATCCCGCCCTTTATTTAATTTCGTATTATGGTAACGACGTGTATTATCACTGTTGCAAATGCATGCCAAAAAACCAGAATGCACCGTACCGTACTTAGTATACTTCGTGAGTACGTACTGTGAAGTAGTTCGAAAATATTTTTGTTCAAAAACGTGGTGAAAAATAAAAAACAACTAAATAAACGAAAAAAACTCAAGCGCAGCAAACTGCTCCACTAGAAAATGTAGGTTTCAACAAAAAAAAAAGCAAATTACATTCAAAATTAGTAACAAACTGGTAATTTAGTATAGATCATAAATAAAGATTGTATTTTAAATTTCGTTGCTATTGATTGGAAATTACGTATTTTAGAGCCAAAAATTTCAAGCAAATAATTAACTTACCTACCTACACCTTATTTCTTAAAATTTGGCAGAGACTTAAAAAGGTTGCTTCATAAAGGATAAAGATGACATTAAAATATCCTTTATCAAAAAGATATGATGTTGTAATGTCCTCGGGAATTATTTATTTCTTTTGAGTACTTTTTTTGGTTCATTTTTTTAATGTAGCTATACTCTCTCTTTTTTTCAAGTTGGTTTTATTAATTTGAAAACAAGTTTTATTATTTTAAAATTTTTAGTTACAATTTTCTAAATATGAAAAAAAAAGGAGCTAAATATAGAATTTGCAATTCTGCCTACGTACCAACTAACTTTCACTCAGATTGGTTTAATTCAAAATGTCAAATCCCCCATCTTCGAATCTGCAATTTTTAATTTCAAAAATCTAACTGAGGATTCGCAATAAGCAACCAAAAAAACTCCAAGATACCAATTTTTATACAAATTGGTTGAATTTTAAATTATAGGTTCATAATGTCGCATCCAGTATGGATCCGATATTGATCCGATCTGAACGAAAATTTAACGGGACCACCTCTGGAATATTTTCTTTCAAATGAATCCTGAATCATTAAAATCAGTTGAGCTGTTCCTGAGAAATCAGTGTACATACATTAAAAATCTACGTATACCCGAATACATAAAACCATCCTTTTTTTAAGTCGATTCAAAATCGGAATTAAATCGAACATATCGGAACTACCTTAGTACCGTCCGGCCAGCTAGAACCAAAATTGGTAGTACGTTAAAATAATTTATAGTGAATATTTTTGCTAAATTTTGTAGGTTGTTGGTCGAAAATTAAGTATTTCAGACCGATAAAACCCCCGAAATAGGAACCAAAATGGCGGTAGCGAAAGTACCGTTCTGGCCAGTCCGCACCAAAATCAATAGGTCTAGTTCATGGCTTAGTACTAATGTTCGTATCAAATTTTATGACTGTCAAACCAAAATTGGTAACAAGAATATCTTTTATATATATATATATATATATATATAAGCCCTAAGCGGCGTTTTGGGTTGTACTGGCCCGGCAACACTGATCAATTCGTTATTAGGATAGAAACAACGAAACATATGTAGTTGGCGCATGCGTCTTAAATTTTGTCTGAATAATTTTCGATGAATTTTGTCTTAAAAAATCGGGTTTATTATAATAATGACACACATAAGTTACTTGATATACCTACATACGAATTGGAGCTTTTAATGCCAAAAGTACCTACCCCCACTCATAGGTTGTTTCATGAGATCGAAATTGATATGTAGATTTTCGTAGAAACCTACATAAAAATGACGATGTAGGTTTCGATCAGTATTATAATAGGCTATAAATACTTTTTAAATCTGCCAATTTTATCGATTCGCATTTCGTACTCGTTATAGGACCCGGATTTATATGCATTAAAAAAACGCATATAATGTGCGCTTATAGCAGACTATATGCATTTATTATTATAAAATATGCAAAACTATTTCACAATAACATAAAATATTCCAAAATTTTCCGTTTAGAACCTGAACGTTGTAACGGGTGGCCAAAAGAAAATTTGAATTTCTGGCTAATACGGCACGATTTTGAACTTTCAACAGGTAAAGAAAAAAAAAAACCTGCTCAACTTATTCATTTGTTTAATTTTTTTGTTATATATTATTTTTTTTTTTTATTTCTTTACGAATTGAACAAAACTATGATATTTTAATCGAGCTGTTTAGGCCTACCTTATAGTTACTAACTGGCATTGATAAGGTGGTAAACACCTCAAAAAATCGTTTTTTTCTCTCGATTTGTCAATAAATTTCGTTTAACAATCTTTTAAAAACGTATATACTTAGCTACAAGCTCAGTTATTCTTTAAATTAATTTTACGAAAATAACATTTAAATTGAAATCACTGTCTGCTTAGCTGGGGTTTACTGCTCAGCTTCAAAACCACAAATTCACTAGCGTCACACTTCCGAACCAACAAGGCTAAGAGTTTGGCCCATGTTGAAAAATTCCTGTGAGGCAACAAGTGACCAACGAGTCCTGGCTAAAACCACCATACAAAGACGTTAGAAGCTGGGAAAATTGGTTTCGATGCTGAAACCCAATAAAAAATTTAAATTGGGGTATCGTTCTGAGGGCCTAAGTCAGTATGACTTAGTCTTAGATGAACTTTCTCCAACATTTTCAGTCATTATCTGAATTTAAAAATATAAGTGAGTAGGTACCTGAAGTATATTATTACATAAATAACTGCGATGGCTATATTAATCGTTTTTTTTGGGGGGGAGGGAAACTTTGGAAACTTAGTCATTTTACCTAGCGTTTGAAAGTTATTGACCATATTGATGTAGGGAAAGGGATTGGTCGAGTTTCGGTAGCCAGTCACCTTAGTATGAATTTTTCAATAACTTGTGAGAACACCGAACCGAACATATCGTCATTTTTAATCGAAAATGTGACTGCAGCTGGTCTCGAACCTTCAATCTTTCCGTTGTAAGGTCGAGAATAATATTACGATGTCACGCAGATCACCAGAATGAGCATTAATGTCAAACGAAATAACAAAAAGTAGAATTTAGGCTACATTAAAATTAGAAAGTCAACTTTTTATTTATAAACTCGTTTTTCTAAACTTATTATTAATACGAGTACTTTTTCATCTATTCACACTTGATAGAAGAGCAAAATTTGAAAATGAGTGAATTGGCATAGTATCTAGAAATATGCCCTAAAAAAGTTAAAATATGCAATTATTTGTATTTATAACAGATATATAAATGTGAATAGCCTACTATAGAACATTAAATCTGATCTTGATATGCATTTTGGGGACTAGTTTTATTTGAATTTTTTAAAAAGAAGTCAAGTGTGGCAGGGATTTCCTCGTGTTTGTGGCTAATAATCTTATAATTTCTGCCACGAATAATTTTTACCATAGACCACCAGGGTTTTCGACGAATTAGTAACATTGCTAATGTTAATTATTTGAATCGTTAAGAGAAAAGATTTTACCCCTGAAAATTCCAGTTTATGGCATGAACTGAAATGAATCATTCTTCTTGAATGAATGTGTGCAAGAAACAAACCAGAGTAGACATGAATCTTTTCTTCTTTTCTTTCTTCAAAACAGGGACGATTTTTTAACTTTATTTTGTTGGTTGGAGATTATAGAGGGTATCTTTTTTTCAAATGGGCAACTTAAAGTAAAAAGTTTATTAAAAGTTTTAAATTATTGCTTATGCTATTCGACACACTTTACTTAGTTGATTCCTCGACCAAAAATGGTGACTGACGATTGATAGCAAGGCCCGCATATCTATTTAAGTGGAAAAAAAAGCCTAGCCTTCTGATATCTTTTTTTTCGTTTCTTTTATTTTTCCTTTTTAATATTGTCATTTGTTCAACTATTTGCCCAAAATACCAGCAGAATAATATTGTGGGGAAGAGAAGATTTTCTACTCCCTAGCCGATTTAGAATTTTTTGGCATCATATATTTTGATCTTTGCCCAGTAGCTCCTGACGAGCTAATAAATTTTACTAGAAAATCATTATGTGTTTTTGAATGACCTAAAAAGTTTTAATTTTGCCAACGTAGCCCTAATTTTTATTCGTAAAAACACACAGCCACAAAAATAAAACAACACAATTTTTCTAATAAAATTAATTTTATAGTTTTCATTACGTAGATAACGGAAAAAAATTGGTTCAGGATTCGCAGATATAATCACTCTTTTTGTTGTCTTAGCGTTTGGTCTACACTCTAGTAGAGGCTAAAAAAAGAATTACGATCAAAACTCGTACGTCTTACAAGTTACATGTTATAACTGTTGATGTGTAGGTGTGTGGTTGTGTGCATTTGCACACACGTATAACCACACTATTATGTTTACACATCAATCCTTCATGGGTCCCCATTGGGACGAACGACTCCTTTTTAATGTCAGTTTTTTTTTTTTATTATTCCTGTATGAGACTAGTACTAATAAATTTTGACCACCACAACCACTTTATCCATTTGGAAATTTCTTACAACAGTAATTATGTTCTTTTTGACCATTACTGTGGAAAGTTGTGACAACTTCACAATTTCACAGGTGATGAGAAATTCTGGTATTCTTCTTGCACTCATACACATCATCAAAATTTGATGACATCAGAGAAGCTGTTTCTTTTGCGCTTGTTATGAGAATGTTTCGGATTGTTGTCGCAGTTTTTCCACACCTACCTTAGAGGTGGAGTAAAAAGTTGTAAGATTTGTAGCATTTGCTTATTTTTCAACAACAGACCAACGTCGCGAAGTTTTCAACTAATCACTTGAGCCCTACAGATACAAGTCAGGCGATACGCCATTTTTTATCCATATTTTGAATCACATAATCCTTTCAGATTTTCAGCTATATCTCGAGAACTAATGGTATGATTTCAGCGAAATGTTCTCAGAATTTTTAGCAAACATATGTTAATGTTTCAGCAAAATTTCAGTTTTCTACAAATAGTGGTTCTCTTGCAATATATTGTATCCCATAACTTTGATTGTATGTCGTTACTATAAAATTTGTTGATAAGAGGCTTGTTTTTTTTAGCTCGTCAGTCTGCTAGGCGAAAGTAGGTTTCAAGTGAAACAATGAAAAAGCTCTATAAAATTAATGAAAGCATCCAATACTTTTGTAATTTCTCAAATTTAACATAAATATGAGTGAATACACTTATGAACTGTAGGATACAAAATGGTGTATTGCCGAACTCGTATCTGTAGAGCTTTACTAATCATAACTGTTGTCGATCTAATATATCAGAACTTTTTATAGCAAATCGTTCGTAGTAAGTATGTAAAGTCAATGCAGCAAATAAACCAACAGAACATGGCTAGTGTTTCCTCCAATTTTTGCCTCGGTGATAAGTAAATCCATTTTGTTTTGTTTTGTCTTTTTTTATTTTATTTTTTTTTTTATCGAGTTATAACTTTATCGGGTTTTTAGTTTGACATATGTGTGTATCTTGACTATTTAACCCACCGTTCTGCATAAGTATTCAAGGAGAAGAGGCCTTTGATGGATTAACATTTATTGTGAAGGAATGAGTCAAAGGGCAGAGAGCAGTGTGAACTTTAGAGTAGATAAAGGATAGAAGATTTGTGATGAAAAAAAAAGGGGAGAAATTATTCAGTTCTGTAAGACTTAGGTATAATTTAAGAGATTCAGTTAGTGCAGTTAGGCAGTCAAAAAATATATAGCCTAATACGCGGAGGAAGCAAAGTGGGCGGCATCTAAACGGCAAGTTCAAATTACTGAAAACAGGCAACTATTCCTCAGGTATGTGCATTTATATGGAGTTTTATCGATGTGGATATCATGAAAAAAAATACGTGAATGGATGTATTTTCTTCATTAAACTTTCAATATTGCTTTCATTTTTAAAATATTATTCGAAAAAATTCAATTATCCAGCTCTTTTTTTCTCAGTTACTTAAATTACATTCACATGTAATTCTACCATAAGTGAGGAATTGATAAGGATTCTGAAAATAGGTAAAAACATTGGCGTTCCTAGAGGGACTTCTTTCCGCGAATAGAGGTGGCCTTTACAGAGGGAAGTGTATGTCGAGGACAGAAAGGAAGGATACTAGGTGGATTTTGTGGAGGTGTAATGGAGATAAGCAATGACCAGAATGGAGTAGAAAAATAGGAGTGTAAAGGCCTGAAGGGTCTGATCTGCCGTTAATTGTGATTTGATTTTTTTTTCGCTTTGTTTTTCTTCTGCAAAGATAAAGTTGTTATTATTATTTGTTTGTAAAATTAATAATTATATGCATCAACAGCTAAACTCAAAGAAATGTTTCTTCCCATACATTTTATAGACTACTAGATATATTCATATATATATATATACCTATGTGCATTATGTTGTACCTACTTCTATATTAAAATGTTTCGGTTTTTGCTTTGTTGATTTGTGAATAAGACAACACAGTAGTAAGCTCAGATGCACTCTTACACTCGCTACATCATAATATCTATCCACTAATCATGCTGTAAAACCTCTTTACATTTTTTCATTGTATCAAATTGCGAATGTGTACCTATGCCTCACCATGAAGAATTGTCTATAGCATTGACTATTTAACGCGTCAGCGATCATCACTTTTAGTGTCACTGACACGATATTTTCGTGTTCGGATGACCGAAATAAAGTGAGTTAGTATCATATATATTTTTTTTTATTATTCTGGCTTTTCATAGGAGCTATATACTCGATACAGTTTCCATCCAACAAACCATTATGCCGCGTATTACGACCATAACGGTTCATTATTTTTCTACGGCTTGTGAAGAGAATCCATTCTATTCACTACGTGAAATCGAAAGACGAAGATGAAAGAGAGTATATCTACCACAAATTCCATTTTTATAAATCGTAATTTTTTTTTACTCTCTTTTTCAATAATGTAAAATGTTCGAACGATCGACTGATCGTGCATCAAATTAGGTTAACGTAAATTTTTAAGCTTCCATTTTAATTAATCGAGAAGCAACGGTACAGTTCGTAAAAATAACAGACTGATATACAAGGTGGTACATTATCTATTGACTGCAAATTTGCGGGCTGCTGTTATTTGACGTTGGTTCGTAGCAATGGCGTAGCCAGGATTTTCTTATAAAGGGGATTTGATTAAAAAAATTTCTCTCTTTTCCCCTCACACCCATCAGTGAATTTCAAGAACTTTTTAAAATTTTTTTTTTAGGTGGGGAAGGACAACAGGCGAACTTTAGTCAACCATCTGAGTGGACTAAAAAATTTAAATCAAAAAATTTGAATCAAAAAATTTGAATCAAAAAATTTGAATAAAAAAATTTTAATCTTCACTTCCCAACCAGGGCCTCATGCAGGATTCATTTCGGAGAGGAGAACAATTCATAATCTGAAAAAATAATTTCGCGAATGGAGCGAACAAAAAAATTTTTTACGTACTTTGGGATAAGAGTTTCTGATTTTCACGTCAATCGTCATTATTTGTCATGAAATTGAAAATCATAATGGTTTCACTCTATGAAATTTTGTTTAAAACAAATCTGAAGGGGGTATTTATCTCCCTAATCCTCCTGGCTACGCCACTGGTATCTAGGATTTAAGAGAAAAATGTTTTCTATTAATACATACTTATAATATGGTCTATTGTTGAAATGGAGTTGATGGTGGAATGCCAGATAGATGCGCAGAAATTTTAGACTTATTAACAAAATACTAAACAACTGATTCATTCTGGTAGAACTACAGAAAATATAATTCTTTGAAATTGAAGGATCAATTTTAAAAGCTACTATTGTTAGAAATTACTAAAAATTTATTTTCAAACAGAACCCTATATTGTACCTTTGGTTTTGTTTCATGTCAAAAGAAAGACGAAAAAAGTCCCACGTTACATTGATTTGTTAATAAGGGCAGAAATCATTTTTCTCTAATCACAAAATTAGTTTCAACTGCAAATTATAGAGGTTTTTAAACAGATTCCTTAACTTATTTCAAAAACGTAAAACAGCTCTCCAGTTTCTTGTATTTGGTGTGAAAAAGGAAAAATGAACTTGAATTTTTGGATCATTGAATTCAAATCAGACCATCAAATACTAAATTTGAGATTACAGTTAGTACCCAAAAGGCAGATTTAAAAATTTTAAACACTTTCTTTAAAGTTATTATTGCCAGTTTATGAAGATTGGATCAATTTTTCAGTCTCAGATTCAGGTTTTGAAACCTCATGAAAAATAAACTGTCGAAACAAAATGACAAGTAAAAAATTATAAACTAGAACCCTCGACGCCCTCTCCACTCAAACTCCTTCACAATTCTACAATCAAGTAAGAGGCTTAACAGATAGAAAAAGCGAATGTGCAAGCCAGTGACTTACTTAAAAGGGGGGTTTTGGGATGTTTAAGCATCCACCATATAAGCAAAAAAAAAAAGAATCTCAACAATCAATGGGCAAACCTTTGATGATTAAAAAGTATTAATGGTTTAACTTGACATTTTGGTTAGAACACCCCCCTTTTCGAAGATTGAAAGTCCCAAATACCCTATCATTGAACGCATTTATGAAAGAAAGTTGATCAGAATATAGAAAGATCTAATCTCTCACTACGCACAATGCATTTCTGAATATCCACTATCAGTAGATAAAGTAGAGATCTAAATGTTTTAGCAGGTTTTCATTGTTTTTTTCTATTGATGTTTTTTGAGAAGTAACGCAGGGCAGGTCTAACTGGTTTAAAATAATTTTCTCAGTTACTAGACGAATCAATTCCCAGAATTGTTTGAAAGCGGCTAAACTTTCAATATTAAATTTTCAGACTAATTGAAAAAATTAGGTCTCTGTGTAGGCTTCGCTCTGTTAATTTGAACTCTTTGATTTTTTATGTAGGCTAAACAGTTTTTGACTTGACAAGGAGGCTACCTATTGTAATTTGAGAAAATATTTCCAAGCGATAGCTACTAATCTTTCGTAAAAATCATGTAAGCTATTGTGGAATACCTTACATCGTGGAAAGTAAAACCAACAAAGAAGGTGTTCAACAGAACAGTTTGCGTGTTTATGCCAATATACCAGAAAGGTATGAGGGAGCCAAGACCTCGGCAAACACTGGCGATTTAGTCTATGATTTTTTCATCTTATATAGCCGGCTCCCTACACGCACACATACACACCTATGTAACTTTTACATAGGTATAGTGTAGATAATTTATTCGTACTTTACAGTTGTCATGGTAACGGTAAAGTATGGAGAATGCATCTTCGTACCGGTCCGTTACATTGCCGAGATGATTATCTATCGATTTGTCACGGTCCGAGATTTGTAACTTGTCTATCTGCAAAAATAGACAAGTACAAACGAACATACATTTGTATTGTGGTTTAACGTGCAAGGCACGAATAATTGTCACCGAAGGTGACGACTGTTGTCGATAGGCCGAGCCTATTTCCTCATACGAGTAATGGTCTAATCCCCACAGCTATTTTTTGAAAATATTTGAAATTCGTATCTTTTTAAAAGAGTAACAGTAACAAAAAATCACGTACATTTATTTCTAAAATGGTGTGGTGTCCAATTTAAAAAAATGTGCAGTTTCTAATAAATTTCTCAAAATTTTAACTTGCAAATACTAACATTTATCCTATACTTAAGTTGTTCGAATTCTAATAGAAGTTCAAAGAACATTGGGTACGCATTTGGTACGCTACCAAATAATTTCGTATTTGTGAATTTTAAATTTTGGAAAACTAATTACCTGAACTGATTGAATACATTATTATTATACGGTTATTTACTGATCTGTAAATAAGATTTTCACATAATAATTATTTTCTCAACCTGAAATTTCATGAAAATTTCGCAGAAAATTATATTTTTTCTTTGTATAAGTAACACCTGGCATAAATTATTGTACAAATGCATGATTATAATTTTATACCATGTATGATACATGAGTCAATTACTGTTAAAATTGTTTGTTTATCCTCTGACACGAAATTTTATGGTCAATTGCGGGGGTAAAGTAGATCTGACCTTTTACACGATCATCATTATTCTTATTTCTTTCCACGTAGAGAAAAACAAAAATTACAGAATGAGCGTACGAGTTTCGAAAAACATCATAATCTGCGAAAACAATACGTCATAAGAAGGTGAGAAAATAGAAAAAGAAATAATAAAATATGTTATACTACTCCGGCATATATCTGACCAGTTTTTAAGCTCGGTAGGGGTCGTTTCTTTTTTGGTGAAAATTCGTTAAATCTGCTCATGTTTTATTAAAGTGCTTCAATTTTTATGAGGCAAAACGAATGGCTGCTGCTCCATCATATGCAATGTACGAACAAACAATTTTTTTTTCTTTTTTTTCTTTTTTATTGTCAATTAAAGAAAGATGGAAAATTCACGGTTTCTGAAAACTTAATTTTCTTCAGAAAACGATAAAAACGATTTCCAGCTTTTGCGGAAACATGACAAGGTGAAAATTGATGGCTGTAAGGTATACAATAGTGATCAGTAACTACGTTGTTTTCGTGGCAATTTCGGCTAGAGTTGAATTTTAGTTAGGTTTGAAAATGAAAATGTTATGTTTTCATACCAACTGTCCAATACTTATCACGTTTTTCTTCATCTGAGAACTCGAATTTATTAGTTTAATTTGAAATTTTCCGGTACAAAAAAAACATAAAAACGCTACCAAAAGTGCAAAACAAAAAGCGCGAATAATATTACCTGTGTAGATGGTGACCAAAAGTGCGAATAAAAATTACACAGATGGTATCTAAAAGCACAAATATTATGTTCTCGTATATTTATCAGTAAGTTTTTGGTCTAGTTGTTAGGGATAAAAGATGAACTGGTACATCAAGAATATTGTAATTGGGAAATACTTTTGTTTTCTCATATCTTCTATACTATGACGTAGAATAGGCTTTCCTCGATTTGATGCTACATGTACTCGCAGATGAAAGAGTTAGAAAGTCCATGGGTTATATTGCGCAAATATAACTTATTTGAGCAGAAAATTTGCTTTTCAACCTCAACTATGGGCTTGCGCGGCTACCACTTGAAAGAATTCAAAGGACTACTAATGGTATCAAGTCCTTCTACAGAAGATTAAAGAATTAGTTCAACTTTCCACACAGCTCCATACATGAAATTATAAATTGTAGGGGTGTTTGTATTAATATTTTTACCACATCCAATTTCTCACTAATAAATAATTAATACAATGATAATTCGACAAAATATCTATTGATAAAAAATAAAATTTCTGAAATTCATAGAAATAAAAGTTACAGACGCTGGGAGAGTTGTATTGGAAAATTCCAGTCTCATTGTAACCTCAAATTTTGGGAGGTAAAACCTGAAAAAAATATGGATAAAATGAATCGACACTCCTGGGAAAATATTGATATTGGCACACCACTAATAGACTGTCCTTATGTAAGCATGAATAATTTAGAAGCGTACAGAAAATGTCACAGTCATGAAAAGAAGGACTCTATCATTAAATACCATAAGTCATTGTAGGAAAAATGTGACGTAGATAAACTCTATATTTTAAATTACGCGACGAAAGTGGGCATCAGGAAACAAGTGGTTCCTATCTAATTTGTCTTCAAAATTTTCTTTCAAGTCTAAGTATATTCATTAATATTTTTTTATGTTCCTGTTTTAACACACTTTTATAGAAATTGAAAATATTTGCGCTCTTGGATACTTTTATTCGTGCTTTTGGTTTATTTTATTTTCATAAAATTTTCCTTTCGTATGGCAGGATAATTTTCATGATAGTAAGTTGGGATTCCTCTTAAGAAGATGTTTTTCTAGACAATTCATTCTCTCTATCAGCAAACTTTCTGACCGTTTAAAAATAAAAATACCCTTGAAGTTAAAGAATTTATTTTAATTTCATAACTCTTCTCAAATAATCAATATTTTTCTCTCGTTAAGAAGAAATTTCAATTATAATTACTATTTTTGACATGAGAATATCAGTTACTAATTATTATCACAAATGGTAACAGAGTCACCTGTATTTGACTAGGAGTTTTCCCAAATATACCCATTCATGAGTCATGCTTATTCCTGCAAACGCCAGGCGTCCGTAGTTTTTCTTTCCCCATTCACGAATTCGCTCAATTGTTGGTCTATTTGGGAAGTATTAGCACTGGGAAATAATTGAAATACTAGGTTTCAAACACAGAAGCATACAGAAATTTGTAGGTCGATCTCATTGTATTTTTTAATTCTTGTGCATTGGCCTCTAATAACAACTTGTATTGATTACAAATGCTTTAAAGAGACACATTTCTGGGTAATAAGTTATGTACGCTTTCTTGTTCACTTTCATAAACAGATAGTACAAAAACAATGAATTATTGTAGTATAGAAATTTAATTTAATTATTTTTGAGTTCTTGGGCACCATATTCGTTAACATGTGCAACCTGTGATTCGTGAAGTGCTGCCAACAGCAATATTTACTTTTGAGTCAAAAATAAAAAGATTGAGAAAATCTACTTCTATGGACGGCTAAATTTGCACTTTCGATTGATTTATTCGGTTACTGTCGATTAAAATGGTAGAATACCAAAACGAAATGGTTACATGCTTTTTGAGAATGTCCAGAGAATAAGTCATGTCTCCCCAGCAGTAAACTAAGTAATATTTTAAATTTGATAAATAAAAAAAAGTCTTGAGAGTATTTCCCGAAATTTTGGAAAATATTTCGAGGAAGAAAGATGGTAACACTAGAATCAGAGACTGCAAAAATTCATTCAGAAAAATATTTTGTTCATTTTTCACCAACACTGTCAACTCAACCATACAAACACTGTGAAAATTCTCCATTCCATCACCATGAAATTCTCATCACCGTTAGCAGTTAATAAATTAACTGTAAAAAGTTGGTCATTCAATTAACTCACTTTACTGCATCATTAGATATGGGCCAAATTGGCCGATCTGTGCCTTTGACGTGATTTTTTACATGTGTCACGAAACGATTTGTATCGGAAAAAATTCTGTCACAGTAAAATTTAGCTTTTGTAGATTCAGTTTTTATGTTTGTATTTGATTTGCGGTTTGAAGTAACTTCTGAACCCAGAGTTTACAAATTTTTTTCAATTTAAAAAAATGGCATTAAAACATGTACATATTTAGGTAGCTGAACATATTAAGATTTATTTTTCAAAAAATACCACTTTTCAAAGAAAATTCAAAAACTAACTTCCCTAATGTGAACTAGGAGAAGAACTTCAACGAAATTATCTTCACAATTTTTGCAATATCTTTACTCGTTCAGAAGTTACAGCCGTTTGATTGGTTTCAAAGTGGACAGAGAGGACAGCAAGTAGGTATATCAGTAACATTCATTTGTATACTTTTATTTATACAATGAAAATTAAAATTAAAAACCCGGTAAAAAATTTATTACATAATTTTCCATCAGCAAATCGTGCCCGAGTGACTCCGTTTAATGATTCAAAAAGAACTTATACCTGCCAGGCAGTGTGTTATAATTTTACTCTTACAAACTAACGACCTTGAAAAAAGTAAAAAAATTGGAATCTCCCGTGGGATAAAAACGTGCCATTTTTTCCTTCGTTAACGCGATATTTTGCCACGCAGCAGCAAATATTTCAGTATTTTGTGGAACTGAAAGCGAATAGGTATACAAACACTTTCTTTTTCGATTCTTGAAATCGATAATTACATATTTCGTAGTTTTTTTATTTTTTTATTTTAAATAAAGCCATGTGTGCATTGTTTCAGATAAATATACAGGTTATTTTTACCATACATACGGGTACCGTTCCTGTCTAATTACCTACTTGTAAGAAAAAATATTAACCTTGATACGTTTTCGAATATTTTTCATAATAGATGCCATATAATATGTACTATTTGTCGGCCGTAAAATATTCTGTAACCATTAATTCCATTTCAGTCCCATTTTCAACCTCTTTTTATTGAACCCAGTGGCGGATTCAGAACGTCATTTGGGAAAGGGGCAATGACAGACAATTTTGTGGAGTTGAGGTGATTTTTATTTGGATTCTACGGTCGTAATTTTATTTTTCCTCTCAAATTTTTGTCGTTTTTGTATTTTTTTTTTTTTTTTTAGCGTTTGAGGGAAATTTTCTAATTTTTCTCTGGATCCGCCACTGGTTAGGCTGCGTTAGTAGGTAAGTTACGTGACAAAAATTATTTTATTAATTTCCTGAATCACTAAGTATTGCGAATTGAAACTGGCATGGCAGTAATTCTTCAACAATTCAACATTAACATTCACAAATAAGTTTTTGCAGTGTAAGATTTGGGGGGGGGGTCAGGCGGACGAAGTGACCATTGGCCCAGTGAGGCAAATTTTCAAAGGCCATTATAGGCAGAAAATTTTGATAAAAAATTCATATTAGTTTTTCATTTGTCATTTTTTTCTCACATTTTCTTTCTGTAAGAAAATGTTACTTATACTACCATGATAGGCACTTTGTTACATAATTATAATATAAATGTCGAAAAGAGTAGGTATGAGAGGTGACTGATGTGTTTGATCTAAGGTGAAAATATGGTATTGGCCGTTAATTGGCTCTGGGGTTCAAAATTGTAAATTCGCCTCGAAGTTTTTGGAATAACTGTCAAATCTCAAATTACTAAATTTTTGTATTCATCATCTATTTTCAAAAAAGTTTCTTTATTCCACCGAAGCATCGATGGTTTAAAAATAATTATATGCACAACTACGTCAATATTTTTGTATCTGATACTTACACATGCAGACATGAGCTGACGAATACATAATATAGTAATGAAGGACACAAAGTATGCTTATATTAATCTATTTTCCTCCTAAATGTAACGAAAAAACTGAATTATCTCGAGTAATTGAGTTTGAATCTGCGTTGGCTAATTTATGTAAGTATGTATATCGAATTCTCTATCTCTACAGTAGAAAATGTAGAGTGCTAAGAAAATGTTGAGAATGTAGAGAACGTGAATAATGTAGAGAATGTAAATAATGTGGAGAACGTAGGTAGATAATTTCATTGTTACAAATGTAGAATGTTTTGTTGTGAAAAACCAAAAAAAATTATTCAATAGGTATTCTAAAATTCCAGACATTTTTTACATTCCCTACACTATATGTAGAGAATTCAAAATTCTATGAGTGTAAAATTTACATGTAGGGAAATATAATTATGTCAGTTTACATCTCTACATGCCAACCATGGGCTGAATTTGGTGTAGCATCTTTGACTATAAATATCTAGATGGAATGAGCGTAGTGATAAGAACGTGAAAGCAAGATATTCTTATAAGTATCATTGGAAGAATAAGGTCCTTCCGATTCTACTTTTTATTGACGATTAGGTCGTTCATACAAAATGGAAAATTTTCAGTGTTCTACTAATAGTAAAGTTGCCGAACTTTTCATAATAAAAATTACCCTCCACCCACAAAACTTATTATGTTGCCTTCAACCGTACTGTAACACCATCAGTAGTAAGCTCAGTACATACAGTTATACATAGTCAAAGGACAACATAAAGCCATCGATAAATTTCAAGATTAAATTAATAAAATTGTGACTAAATTTGATGGTAATGCGTAGACTTTTGAAAATTTTAATGCCACAGCAGGAAAAAAAACAAAAGGGATGGGAGCTAAAATTTTCACGAAAGATTGTTCTCATACGTACAGGACCAGGTTTTATGGGAGTTTGGTGCCTATTTTTTTTCCGAAAATACAGGAGAACAAAAAATTCCTGGAAAAGTGGTTTTTCTAGGATTCTGAGAATATTGCACAGAATATAGCGCCGAAGATTGAGCTGAAATTTTCATGAAATACAGGCGTCATATAGTCACAGATCAGATAGAATTTTGGAGCCTATTAGTGTAATATTTTCCTAGAAAAATGTACAACAGTTAATTTCTGGAGAGATTGTTTTTCCAGGATTCTGAGAAAACTGCCAAAGGGATAGGGTTAAAGTGCCTATACTGATTCAGTAGTTTCCGAGGAAAATGTAAAATAAAAACTTTTATTGCTGGAGAAAAGTAAGCTCATGTGAATATGTCAAATAATTCTATAGAAAAAATTGCACACAGAAGAGTTAACAAAGAAACAGGGGCATAACCACGATTTCTCCAAGGGGGTAGACAAAAAAATTTGATGACTTTTTTTGCTTGTCTCTTTCGAAAATTTGGAAAATCTGTAAAATTTAGCATCTATGGAACCTCTGTCGCATATTTATTACTAAAATTTTTTCCAAATTTTAAAATTGATTAGCAAAAAATAAATAAAAATAAAACCATGAAGGAAATCGCCCCTTTTGCCCCTCCTTGTCTATGCCTTTGCAAAAAAACGATTAGGATTACAGTCTTAGCCTCAAGAGAAACTGGACATAACTGTACAACAGAATCCTAACAAAAAAAAAAAAGAATAAATAGGATTCGAGAATCGAAACTTTAACTTATTTCAAAGTTTTTAAACCTTTTTTACTTCTTTCCTTGTGAAAGTAGAATTAATTGGAAAGTATGTTATTCTGAAAATTATTTGTCGTTGGAAAATACAATACAAGAATTGCTTCGAAGGCAATTATTGTTCGTCCTAATGCTACAGACTTTACGTGTCTCACTCTCTCACAAGTGAAACAGAAATTTCTTTACCAAGCTAACTTAGTCTATTGTTCAAGTTTTAAAATAAATTTACTTGGATTCATGTTTTTATCGTCCAAAAACCGATGGGAAAGAGATATTTTATTTTCGTTTCCAAGCAAATACCCTGAACAGATTCAAAGTTATACATATTTTTCAGGTGACAAAGGAGAAAAAATTTATTTTCATTGACGCAAATTTTTTGGTTTCAAATATACAGGTGGCGGATCATGATTCATTTCTTTACAGTTTGGTTTCATTGTATCATTCAGGTTCAGACAAATCAGAAATGTCAAAATTTTTTACTTCCTATTTATCTCATCAACAGTGGCGTTTCTAGTAACCCTCAGAAATTTTTTAACTGCCTACCATGCCCTAAAAAACTGATCTACAATTAGGCTGTTGCTTGAAAAAATTTTTTTTAAAACCTTCCCCCAGCTAGGCCACTGCATTAATGTGACTCTTAAAAATTGTAGATTCAAATAATGAAGAACATATATTATCTGCTTTTAAATACGTAACCATGGAACGATATTATCAAACTTTTGGCACCTACCCGAAAAAATTTCTCCGAATTTCACATAAGTGAACTATTTTCTCATTTATTTGTCAATAAATAACGTTGCAAAATTCTAAAGTCATTTCTGAAAATAATAATCGATAGGTACATTATTTCGAAATATGTGAATAGTCGCGTCATATCAAGATTTGGAAACAGAGTTTCCATACCTTTCTGTGTCTAATCTCTTTGTTCCTTTACCTACCCTCTCTCCTCAATTTTTTGTTTTATTCCATTTCTTTTTCGTGTGCATTGTTTACCTCTACCGTATGCAGTAGCCCACATTTATTACTTTAAATACAAATAAAACTTTTTATTTTATTTTATTTATTTATTGCATTTGTTTTTTCAAATAAAAGTATCGTTCACCTGGGTCAGAAGTGGTAGCCCTCCGACTCTTTTTCATTTCATAAATATGAGCCATCGTGCTACAAAAGCAATGCAAATCAAATTTTCCCTCCAGAAAAAAGTATTTATTCTACTCTACTGTATGTACATACGTAATATAATTTACTGGCTGGTTGATGAAAAAATATATTTCCCAATATATTTCCCTGGAAATTATAATATAACGAGGATACCCCAAAGACGAAAAAAATAGGTAATAGATAGATATATCAACAAAACTTAATGCGATGTTTGTTTTTTTTTGTTATTCCTGCTTTGTAAGTAACCATTTCGATATAATGACCTATTCAAACGTTTCGAAAAAAATTTACATTCAAAATAGACATTCATCCAACGAGTTCATCCGCGATATTCACAAAGCATCCGACACGAAAGCTATAACTTTTACTCTATAACATGGCGGTGAAGTATCTGCAAATACGAGAAAAAAGTACACTTTTTCAAAGAACAAAGCACTAAATTAAAATGGTAATTGAGCATATATAGATATGGCTTCATGAAGATCCCTTTTTAGGTCCTTTTTTTTTGGAATGTGTGTGTGTATGTGTGTGTGTTTTGACGACACGACCAGTAAATAAAAGAACCGAAGTCGAATTTTTTTTCAAATCTTTTGTTTTTATCAATGTATATAGACAATTGTGAACGGATTCGTTTTCGTCGACATTCTGCGAAATACACAGACGAGTGATTTTCTTTACACCTGCTTCCAGGGATGTTAAAATGAACGATTTCACCAAGCCCTTTGTACGGTGCATAAAGAGGAAAACAAAAGAGATCGCACATGATTTGATTTACGCCCGATAACGCGACTGAAAATCGTACAAGCTAATTTATCCGAAGCTGATGAACCATTTGATTAGGAGGATTAATGAGACTCGTTATGGGGGAAATGGAAATGACAGCCTAAAAGGAACTACACATTTGGCATATAATATATTCTTTCCGATGATATGATTTTCAAACGTTTACGATATGTTTCGGAGGCCAAAGGTGAAGCTAGTATTTTTTCGGTTGGGTAGCAAAAGGAGGTCTCTCGAGACAGAAATCTGGAAGCAAAATATGTAATTGCATTTTTTTTGTCGTGTAAACAATTTATTATCTTGTGAAAGGGCCAAAGAAGTGGCTACACCGAATCCAAGAAATAATTTCATCTCGCAATGAGTATTCATCTCAAAAATGGACAAATGCAGAACTGGAATCTGAGAAAAAAAGCTTTTCTAAAGAAATAAATATACTTCAAAGCTGAAATACAAGAATTTAACCAATAGATACTTCCAAGTTAAAATAGGAGAATTAATTGATCACCAATTTTATAGAAAAATTTTCAAATGATTCAAAAATATTTTAAGGTGGTCATGATTCATGACCATTAAGTCATTCATCCTTATAATTAAGGATGATTATTTGAATATTATTTTCTTAAGTTTTTGGTTTTAGTTTTTCGCTAAAAACAAATCGTATCAAGTATTTATTAGAAAAATTATGCATGATCTACGAATCAATTATAACAGGGATTACCCGAGTGACCTTTGATCAATAGAAGGACTCTTCAAAACAAGGAAAGTAGAATTAGATTATTGGCATTTTTTTGTTACCTCAGCATTCCAATTACTTAACTTTTGACAGAATTCTTTTTTTTTTAAAGATTTGATCATTTTACTTGTTCGTATCCTCCCTCCATCCGCCTTTCCACAATTTCACATATTTTTAACGTATGAGCCTTTTCATTTGATAAACTCCATAGTTTGAAATTAAATATTCGTTACGGAACATTTTCAACTAATTTCAAAAGATGGAGGTGGTTATCACTTTGATCCGTGTAGTCTATACATATATATTTTTTATGTTGTTTGTTTCAGCATACTTTTCAACCTAGACACCGAGTTTGATGAACTTTTTTTTAAATGTTAGAGGATAATCCCACGATAGTTCCATTAAATTTTTTTTAGAATCGATTTTGTTGTTTATATGGTATCTTTAAATGAAAAAACTGTTAGTTTTAGAGTAGTATTGCCACTACGGCTAGAAACGAAACAACACTGGAAAAAATTTTTTCATCAAAATTGATTATTAATAATGCCTATAATATTGAAAACTGTTTCCAATCATTAAATGTTTTAGTAGTCGACCTGTTAATGTAGGTCATCTGATCACCTTTTATTTAATTTTTGGCATTAATAGTTCTTAACGAAATCATACCAAAGGTTTCTCAAATGCAGGAGTGATACGAGATCTGAGAATCAAATTAAGGAAAATAATTTTTTAACGAAACTTTTAAAATAGAACATTAGTAAATTAGTCTTTTCTCAGCAAAGTTCGCAAATTAGGTGTGTAAAAAAATTGTAAATTCTACATGAACTCAAGGAATTCTACAAGTTGAGGTGTTTTTTGTGAAATTAGTAAGAAACTTTTGATACTTAATTATAAAAATTTTGAAAACCAATCTATATTTTTTGTAATTTTTTATTTATTAATTACAATTTTTGATAGACTACATTTTATTCCTAATTTCTGATGGTCAGAGAGATAAATAAACTCGATCTTAATGCGAAATTGACTAGAAGAAAATTAAATACTTGAGTACTTGACTAGAGAAAATTGGATTGAACCATAAAATAAATTTTCGATCACTAGTGCGCCGCTATATTGTACAATAAAGATTTAAAAATGCATTAAGCTTAATTTAACTCTGGTAATAATTATCTCACGTGATTCCTTAAAATATTTTCGAGCTGTATCAAGCCTAATATCGGGGTCAGAACTCTGACTCTTCATTGTACAATTGGCCCTAAGACTGACTATAAATAGAAATTCGATAATAATTCTAGAATGAAAACATTCAGATGGCCAATAATCAGTCCACAATAATCAAGATCTTTCAGATTATCGCGTATTAACTGAATGACAATAAAGTTATTTGACCAGAAATTATGACATCTCTCCAGATAAGAGAGAAGAATTGGGTAAAATTTAAAAAAAAAAAACACAAAAAAAAGCACAAATTGTAAAAATAGGATTAGATTACTTTTGCTATTGACGAAACGGACAAAGATTTTACAATTTTACCAATGGACAGTCCTAAATTACACGCTTGATACCATGAAAGGGGAAAAAAAAGGGTATCGAATTAACGGTTTTATTTTATACTTTGTAAACCATATTTCAAACTCTCGAAAATTTCGAGTACGGGTTGAAATATACATAAATAAGTCATCACAGTTTGGATGCGGCAAATATTGTATCCGTGTATTCAATAAATTGTAGAAACTGGAAAGTCACCCATTGTCCTTTGCGAGGGAAGTAAAAGATGGGGGTTCGTATCTGGGACAGGCGCATAAAAAGATACCCGTGCCTTTTTTTTTTTAACGTGTGTATTCACTACTAAATTGTTCGTATTATTTTCAATTTACACTTACTAGACCGAAACGAACCTTTTATCTGGTGGATAGTAAAGGCTACCCTTCAACTCCAGTATCAATGGTGAAAATTCACTTCATCGATTATATGTAACACATTTTTAATCGATTTAGCATCCTTTCGATGACTGGTTCGAAAAAAGAAAGAAAAGAAAGAAAAAAAATTAAAGGGGGAGCTAGAATGAAAAGAAATAAAAAGAATGAAAAATATTTTTCCGGTTTCGTTTTAAAGGTACCTACGTAATAATTAAGGTGATTGGTGCAAAAGTCGAACGCAAATAAGATAAATAATTAGAGTTGTAGCCTTTATCGATGAATACCAGATTAGTGCTTCGCTAATGATTTCGCAATTATTTTCTTCGTAATGACATTCGATTACATCTTCATGTCTGTGTACGGAACCTATGTTGTTCTTATTCAGGCACATTGTGCGTTGGAAATATTGAATTTGCCTACGAGTATTCGATTTTATCGACGACATCGCCCAGAATTATTAGTAAAAATTGTTCAACTTCTACTATCTAACAGAGTGATCTAATTTTTTCGCCTCTTTTATTCCTTTCATTTTTTTGTTTTCCTTCGACACCAACGTAGTCTGTGTTGGACGTTTTAAATGGCGAAAATAATTCAAAAACTATAGGTATACAGCGCATACATACCATACATAGTCGTTTATATACACGAATTTCGCCACAATTAATACAGACAGACCGCCTCCAGAATATCCTTGAATGAGAATTGCTAGTTTTATCGAGATGTTTGGATTTGACAAAAAAAAACAAAAAAAAATGTAAAATAATACTCATTCTTTTTGGCTTATTTACTACAATTCATCTATGCACTAGAGTTTGCTGTATATATATATATATATATATATGTAGGTTCGTTGTGTGTTGCGAATCTAATTTGCACTTCAAAATAAGAATAGTGTGAGAGTTCTAAATTCAAAACTATTTATTCACACGTAATTACAATAATGGTGAAATTAGAAAATTCGGATATTTCTTACACACGAAACGAATGAAGATCTATTCTCTTAAATTGGGTCAACGTTGAATGACCGCACGAAAGGATGAATGAAATTATCAATGAAAAATAATCAGAAACGAGCTGCGAAGTCGATGACGATAACAAAAGAAAATGTATAGGTTAAGATTAGTCGAGAATGTTGTCATTGGATAAGAGAAGGAATGAATTTAATGAATGAAATGACGTTATTATAGATAAGTAAATCGCATGCGGTTCATTAATACATCGTAATGGCTTAGCCTAGGACAAACATAAATAAACATGCAAAATAGTCAAAATCTCGCAAGTATGAGCAAGATTTGGTGTGATTTGGGAAAAGACGACATCGTCTTTTACACATGTAAGCTCTTTAGAAAAAAATGAAGAATCATGTAGACACATCTTTCATCTTTCCATACTTAAAATCCATCAATAGATGAATATAATACAAATCTAATATATATATGAGAGATCTCTGCAACTCATTATATCAGCAAGTGCGAAACACAGACAGAAACTGTGGTTATTTTAAGAATTTGAATACATATTCTTACACACACACACACACATATATATATATATATATATATATATATATATATAGATTATAGAAAAATAAAGCTAACTTTTACTTTGATGACAGTTTTCAGCTGTGTCGAAACAATGGGTTTCTGAAATTAGACGACTGAAAAAAAATTGTTTAAACGTTTATATTATAGCTGTGTTATGGATTAATGTGTTTATGTGAATATTTTTCAAAACAATGAATCTCTTTTGAAATATTAAAGTGCCAAAAATGTTCAGGTTAATATCGAAGAACTATTCTCCATATATAGTCAAGACGGAAAACTTTGATAGTCTGATGTAAAATGCTAGAATTTGATAATCATAAATTAATGTGCGATCACCAGAAAAATCGTTCAAATACCATTTAGAGTTCAAGGTTATAATCAAGAGAGCATTAAGCATTGACGTATTCTTAGCATAAGGCAGAAGCTGATTCAAAAGAATGTCTGTTATAAATATACTACAAAAAATTTTTATTCTATAGCGAACTGTTACCTGCAATTTCACTTGTGTATTGTCTAATAATTGTTTAACCTTTTTTTTGTAGACCCAAATGAAACCCAATGAAAAAAAAAATTAAACAAAGTGAGACAGAGAGAATCACATCGTTCACAAACTGGTATTCGTTAATGAACAAAAAGAGGAGAAAAGTTTTTTTCATTTCTTTTTTATACTAATTTTCGTCAGGTTCAAGAAATATTTTGTCCGTTTTCTGTTTTCACAGTTGGTAACATTGTCCCCAGAGAGACTACGGACTTCCTTGATGGCAGTAAACCTTCCGTGGAATAACAGAATTTTTTCTGGAAAATCTCATCCAAATTTGTCCAGTGGTTCTGTAATGGTAGCGTTTCCAACAGTTTTTAGCCCATAGTATTTTATAATCCTGTACTATAATATGAGCAATAATTATGTATGTATGTATGTATATATATGTGTATGTATGTATGTATGTACATATGTATGTATGTATGTATGTAATCGTGTTCAGAAGAACTAGACAAAGTTGCTGAAAATTACAGGATAGGGGTTTTTGAGTGTGAGAAAACGATCTAGACAGGTCCCGAGTTTGAGAAAATTCGTTGAACAGAGATATGAGCCTCTCAGTCTATCCATCAACAGCAAGTGATAACTACGAATGATAAAAAATTGATTAATCCTAAAAGTAACGGGTTGGAAAGGTTTTATTAGAAAATTTTGCTAAGGCTAAGTTGTCTATGATTATTATGATTTATGACTAATGAAGTAGGTAATGAGTTAAATATTGCGATCTTAATTTTAGAGATATACAATAATACTGAAGGATATCATAAATCTGAAAAATATATTGCTGAAATTCTCCAACGTGATTGAAGTTAACATAATTTTTTCTATGGTCATCATCCGAGCAACGCTTGGTGAATCAGGTTCTAATTCATAATATGTACAGATAGAGATTCCTCCTAAGGATTCTATAGAATTTGAATGTTCAGAAATTTAAAAACAGGAATAAACTGGATATTTTATTGGAAAATAAATTTATTTTATAATCTTTGGGAGCAAACACACCACATTACTTTCCCTTGCATATGCCCCAAGGGTGGATCCGGTGAGACCTAGAGATCGATGGCTATTTAAAATCATGTTAAAATATTATATTTAATCTTTCTTGTGCGGGCCTATAAAAAACATTATTGTAAATTAAAAAACCTCTTTACTTACCTTCCCATTATGCCCTCCATCTCCATAAAAAACAGTTATTTGTAACACAAGTGCAAAAAGTATGTGATTTTGATGAGTGTGAATTTTGCAACACAAGCGGGCGAGTGCTGCATAGGTATTACTCAAGTATCAATCACCTACTTTTCAAATCTGATACACGCTATTTTTTGCAATAGTTCCCACCTCCGAAAAAAATCTGTTTGTTAGATGAGTTCTTTTGTTGAACCTCTGCCTAACACTTCCACCTCCTCTTCAATAACACCAAAAAACTTTCTCAAGATATACCTACAAAAGTGGTATTTTGATGAATTAACGTCAGTGTATTAAATTTTGGCAGCTGCAGCTTACTATCAAAGGTGTAGAATTGAATTCCTGTTTAAACAGTGCTAAAGGAAGAGTTGATTTTTCGGATGAATATCCATATTATGATCATTCAGCCCTAGCCACTCGCATTGAGATAATGAGACCATTCCGTTCTTGGACTTATCAAATGTTACCTTGTGCATCTATCGTAGTCTGGAACAGAATGACTTGATAAAATCATCACAAACTGAAACTACAATAGTGCTGTACATGAAAAAGTAAACAATATTCACTTTGCATACCATATTACAAATACCAAATTGCATACACTTAATAATGAGTTCAATGCACTATAGGTACATTTACAGTGTTCACCTCTTGAACGTGTGTTTCGATGTATTATAAGCTGTCTGTTAGTCAGTGTTAATTACCTAACTTACTTAAGTTTTACTTCATAACGTACAAAAATTATTAAGATGCTGAGACTCTAACATAATGAATATTTTATATTTTTTTCATCTCACCATGAATATTTGTCTTACCCACTGCCTTTAACGTGAAGAATGTTTTGGGATGCAATTTTTTCCTGAAATATTTCATTATTGATTTTTGAAACCTAACCATTTAAATAATGTGACTAGCCGTTAGCAGAAAAGTGAAATGGGAAAAATTGCTTCGGTATTTCACAACATTTGAAAAAACGAAAACTGTGGAGGGAGGAGAAAAAAACTAAAAACTTCATTTGCAGAAAAAAAAATAAAAATTTTAACTTGTAATTGAATTTGTTGAAAAAAAGTTCGTTGTGAAAATTAATTACGTATCTGCTTTCGGGCTAATAAGCTGGTTGCCTGACTGATACAGATTTTTTCGAAATCTAAAACGAATGGTTTTTTGGTTTTCCAAGTAAAGTAATTAAGGCTTATTGTGGACGGTCCGTTAGTTTATTCGTAAGTTGCATTGTTTGTTTTTCTTTTTTTTCGCCCATTTTTTTCTTTTCTCTTCTTTTCGTCTCTCACTTCTTGAAAACTTTACAAGATTAAAATAAAAGACATTTCTAAACTTGTACAACCCGCATTTAAAATGAATTTTTCCACTTATGCGGCTGGTTTTCTGCCTTGCATAAGAAGGGAATTTAGAAAGCAATAATTTAAAAACGTCGTCTTTTTCTTTAAAGATTAAACCAGGCGCTGACATTCGAAAAACAGAATTAGGTACCGACAGTTCATTAAAAATTGTAGTCTACTGCGTCAAAATTTTCTGGAAAATGAAAATTCTGTGAAAACTTTTCAATTCATTATACTTACAAACTTATCAAATTTCATCTATTTTTTTTTCCCTTTCGCCTAATCTGATTTTTTTTAATAATTTATTGGAATACACGATGTAGGCTTGCTTATCTTTTCGTAAATCTGCATTGAGTGATAATTATTGCATGTGGATGGATTCTTCACCTACGAACATTTTGTTGGCGACTTGAAGTTCAAAATAAATTATTCAGTTGTTGCCAGTGTTGTACCTATCGACTTTGAAATTTCTTAAGAAAACACTTGAATCGTTGAATTAAAAGTTATAAAACTTTTTGTACTTAAAAATCCTTCGCAGGAATTATACTTATGTATGGATTTTTGTTTTAGCGTATTTTTCGAAGGAAAGTACAACTATTGCATTCAGTGCAGTGGTGGGACCTGTAGGGGGCCTGTGGAAAAACGCCGATCATGAGTCGTAGATCACGAATATATATACATGTGTAACGCCAAAAAAGAGAACCACAAATAAATACTTGGTAAAAGTGTCAATGTCAAAAAGAGGAAACAAATACCAAACTACACCTCTTTTTTGGCGTTACAATATGTATATATTTCCACTTTTTTCTCATTTTGGCACTATTTGGAAGTATGTGGAGCCTCCGCTGTTTGACCTATGGGAATGAAACTTATTTTGCAATCCATAATACAACTCACCTCACAATTTAGCTTCCTCTTTCCAGAGGTAAACTTATGGAGATGGGAAGGATCCGTGGTGTGCTTTTCAATGCTCGACGTGAATCCGTCTGATATTACTGGATATGCTGTCGGTTTGAATCATCTGACTGCTGTTATAATGGCGATGCAGCCTCTAAATTTTGGTGCTAAAGTTCGTTTTGCTATTACCAACACAGCCTATGCCAACACGATCATGGATAAGTCTCAGTTTCAATATTTGGTCGACTATCTTGTACGCTTTTACCAGCAAAAAATCGTAATCAACAACACTCCTCATTTTATTGAGGTTATGCGTGTTTTGGAGCCGTCTGAGAAAATAACTATTTCTCATGATCGTCGTGTTCTTCGAGGAGCTAATCCGAGAAGCGAGCCGACTGCTGGACCAAGTAAGATGATTGTGTCCAATCGGCACATGTTTCTGGTTCTTTGGCATCAGCAGTTTAGGCGTCGTTCAGTTTCTCCTGAGCCTGAGCCTGCCAATCATCCCGAAGCTGCGGAGCAAGGCGAGGTCAAGCCTGACACTGGAGAGGCCTTTGCCCAGGATGCATAGGATGATTGGTAGTTGGTGAGTAAAAAAAAATTTATATTTTTGAAAGGGAGAAAATATGGACGTAAATGGTCCTTAAAATATATATATTATCTATAGTAATTACGAATTAAATTACAAGGATTATAATACAGTGGTTCGGGTGGTGGTTCTGAGTATCTATTTACGTATTCCTCCAAACTTAACTCACTCAGTTTTTTAATATCTTTGGGAAAAGGTTGAATAGGTAGAGACAAAAGTTGTGTTATACTTTTTCCCTCATCACACCTATTGAACAATTTGATTTCTTCCAAATGTTGTTTTTGGGTAATCGTTTGAATCTTTCGTAAGGTTATCCTTCTCTTTTCTAGGTCTTTTAATTCAAATTTCTTTCTCCATTCTGAACAATCTTTCCCTTTTAATAAAGCTTCGTCATTAAATTTTACCTTTTTATTGTTTTTATTTTTATTGCCAGATTTCTTTAAAATTCCTTTTCGTGGTCTTCCTCTTGGACGTTTGACAATGATTTTAATTTCGTCTTCTGATTCCTTTTCTTCAGAGCTCTTTTCCTTCTTTGGTCTCCTCTTTTTCTTTTTGGATTAGTCTCGGGAATATTCTCTTCATTTTCCAAATTATCAAATGTAATATCTTCAATGTTCGATGGTAAAATAGCATTAGATCGAGCATTATAAGGTGTAAGCCTTCTTATATGAACTGTATCGTCAATGCTATTTCCATCTTCAGAAGTCATGCAAATTACATAGTTTAAGTCTGAAATTTTTCTTACTATTCTGTATGGTCCTATAAATTTTGGTTTCCCTTTTCCGTAATTTATCGGTGCTTTCAAGAGAACTAAATCATTAGTTTCATAAGAAATTTCTTTTCTTCCTTTATTATAGAGTTTGGAATATTTAATTGCATTCTTTTTATCAGAATTTGGAATTGTATTTCGAATTCTGTCTGCTTCACTTATCTGTTCTTCTCTGGTTTTACTGATAAGCAGTGATGGAATGTTTAAATTTATGGGGGGTTCTCCTTTATAACCGTGCATTAGGTAAAATGGATCGTGATTGTTTAATCCTTCGATAGGTGTCATATTATAGGTCAAGGCTACGTTATGCACGTGGTCTGGCCATTCTTCGTTATCGGTACTTTCATATTTTGCTAACATTTTTTTTATCGTTCCGTTCATTTTCTCTAATTGTCCTTGAGTTTGTGGTGAATATGATGTAGAGTAGAATATTTTGATACCGTTATTTTTACAATAATTTTGTACGTATTCGTTTGAAAAATGAGTTCCATTATCACATGTAATCTTCGTTGGTTTTCCATAATGACGTACAATTTCTTTTAAGAATTTAATTACTGAATGTGCGTTTGGTTGGGTTACTGCTTTGGTCCAACAATATTTTGTTGCCTTATCTATTCCCACTATGACAAATTTATTTTCATTGTTTGTGTTAAATTTTCCGATAAAATCAATTTGGATATGTGCAAGTGGTATGCATTCTTCAGGATTAATTGGTTTTAGGTGTCCATATTTTTCGTTAATGTTTTTATTAATTTGGCACTGATGGCACGAACATACATGCCTCGAGACTATTTTAGGCATTTGCGTAAAGTAGTATCGAGCACTTGTTTTGGCAAGAGTTTTACAAATTCCAAAATGTCCTCCCCCGCTTTGACTCTCATGACATATATTTAGTATCTGAGGTATGAGAGAGTCAGGAATTACTGGTACGGCATAGTGATATTCAGAGTGATCATTGTTTTTCCATAAGATTCCATTTTCATCAAGAAAAAATGAATCTAGGTTGCGTGATCTTCTCATTTTTAAACTTTTTCTTAACTCTTTTTCGTTGCCACCTTCTAAAATTTTTATTATGATTCCCCAATATTTGTCTTCACGTTGTAGATCCCATAAATTGTGGATTTCCTGGTCTGTGATGTTAATTGGGTTTTCTATTTCGGAATTTTCTAAAATTTCGGAAAGTTGAGAATTTGTGAATGCATCGGAGTTTCCAGATCTTTCCAAATTATCGGATAGGATGGAACTTCGATCGTCTTCCGAATTGTCACTTTCTACGTCTGAATCTTTTTCTTTCTTTTTCATACTACGTGTTATTGCTTTAATTTTTTTCTCTTGTTTAATAATATTAGAAGGATCAGGTGTTCCTTCTAGTATTATGAATTGACCGTATCAAAACTCTGCATAAATGTCCTCTCCTTCTTCTTCGAGACGATATAAATAATCAGAAATTTTGTTATTTTCACCTTTAATGTGTCTGATTTTAAATGTGAATTCTCCTAATTTCAAAATTAGTCTATTTAATCTTGCATTTGGTTTCTTCATTCAGCTTTGGTATGTTAAAGGTTCATGATCAGTAAAAATATTAAATTCTTTGTAGACTAAAAATTCTCTGAAATATTCGCAAGTTTCAGTGATAGCCAACATTTTTAAATCAAAAGAACATAAATGTTGTTGATTCTTAGGAATTTTCTTTGAGAAAAATCCTAGAGGGTGTGGCTCTTTTGTTTTTCTGTCTACTTGCATTATTACTGCTCCTATGGCTGTTTTTGATGCGTCTACTTCAACGTATGTTTCAGCATCAGGATCGTAGATTGTAAGAATTGGATCTGACGTAATTAATTTTTTTATTTTATTGAATCCTTTTTGTGCTTTGTCATTCCATGCTATTTTATTATTTGCTTTAAAATTTTCTTTTCTTGTTAGGTCTGTTAATGGTGCTGTGATTTGCGAAAAATTTTTAATCATTTTCCGATAATAATTTGCTAAACCAATAAATCTTCGTAGTTGACGTAACGTTTTAGGTGGTTGAGCTTCACGAATTGGTTTAATGTTTTTATCTAATGGTTCTAATTTATTATATGAAATTTTATGTCCTAAGTATTCGATACTTTCATTGAAGAAGCTACTTTTACTGGTTTTAATTAGTAAACCTGCTTCAACTAGTACCTTTAGGACTTCTTCCAAATTTTCTAGTGTTTCTTCAAACATTTTGCCAAAAACACAAATATCATCTAGATAGACTAGAACATTGTCTTCTAGGATATGGTTGAATAAATCGGTCATGGTTTTTTGAAAAATGCTGGGGCTCACATTAATCCCATAGGGATGGAGTTAAATATGTAACTTACTTCTCCAACATTTATTCCTGTTACCGCTTTTGATTCTTCATCAAGGGGAATTTGGTAATATCCCTGATTGAGATCGATTGTTACAAAGTATTTTTTATCACGTAACGCATCCCAAATTTCGGGGAGACAAGGGACTCTGCTTGTATCTTTTTTTACTATTTCATTTACACCTCTATAATCTACTAATTATCTATAAACTCCGTTTGATTTCTTCTTAACAAATACTGGGCTCTCATATCTAGAGCTTGCTCTCTTAATAATACCACATTCTTCAAATTCTTTAATTTTCTTTCTAATTTTTCTTTTTTCAAAAATTCCCATGTGGTAATTTCTACGTTGAACCGGCTCGTCTGTTTTCAAGTAGACATGTGCTGGTTTTAGTTTCGTAGGTTTTACCTTGGCAGGTTCTTCCGTAAATATATGGATATATTTTTTTAATACGCTTACTACTGCCTGTTTTTGTTCCTTCGTTAAATTCTTATTAATTTTCACTTGTGTTCCTTCATTGTTGTGGATAACGCTGTCATCAGATCGGGTTATGCGAACAAGTTTTAGCATATCAACTTCCTCACCCTGGTTACCCGCAGTATCCCCCGACGTAATGCGTTGGATGCTGGGTTGGCCATGGTGGACAGAATTGGTCTGACGGTCCCACATAGTTGGCTGTCAAAGCCTATAGCGTCCTAAAACTGTCCCTTGTGCAATCTGGGTGTTGAAGTGCGGACTGTAGAATCTTAAGGCTGACCATCCTAAATCATCAACAATATATTCGCCTTCTAAACCGTAACTTATTAAAAACCACTCATCTGGATCTGGTTTTCCCATTTCTGGATCCAGGTTTACACAATATTCATTATTTACTTCTATGCAGAAATCTTTGTCTGCTCTAATAAATCCTTCGCAATTTTCTTCCTTAAACTTAATTATACTAAATTTTTCGTGTTTCCATGGCGGTCCTATTTTAAATAATTTCTTACTAAATAATATGTCAGCATTATGTCGATCTAAAAAGTCGTATCCGAGTAGAAAATGTGTGGTTACCTTAGAGGTTACATATGCTTCCGCATCGAGGAGGAGGTCACCCATTTTTATGGTGATTTCTACAACTCCTTTAACGATTATTGCACTATCGTTAGCAGCTACCATACACACTCTTGCAGGTCTGATCACATTGTCTTTTACAAGGTTGTATTGTACAAGTGTCACTTTAGAGCCGCTGTCGACTGTTCCCTGTGTTTCATACTCTTCACGGCACACAATGTTGCCGGTTACGATTAGTTTAAGTCTCGCCCTGACTAATTTCATCGATACACTACGGATATGAATTTTCCAATTATGCGGCGCGTGTGGATCTAACACTAGGTGAGCAGAGCAGTCTGGATGATGGACGTTGCCATTACAAGCCCGAAAGTCATTGCCAGTATATTGTATAGAGCAAACGGGCTCTACTGCAAGTTTTTTGGTTGTTGAGGGTAATTTTGTTGTTGGATACTTGGAACTACATTAGGAGTTCGCAAGTTGTAAGAGGGTAATGCATAGTTTGTAGCATTTGCCCATGGTTGTTGGTTTAGAATTGGGGCACTATATGCCTGTGCGTAACCATTCTGTTGCGGTTGTCCATAGATGTTGAACGGTTGATTAAAGTTTGATGCAAAATTATTGTTGAATCTTTGAGGTCTAAAGTTTCTTTGTGGGAATTGGGGTGTAACACGATTACGTAGTCGACAATCTCTTGAGAGATGTCCCCTTCTTCCACAATTAAAGCAATTTATTTCTCTCGGAGGATATCTATTGTTGTTTTGTTGACGATAGGATTCTCTCATTGGGGTCTATAGGAATTTTAGTTATTTTGTGGTCTATTGGATTCTCTTTCTCTAGACTGCCTTCTTCTTGGGTTAGTATCATTTGTTTCATTATTATTATTATTATTATTTAAATTTCTTTCTCTACGTGGTCTAGATTCTGCATTTTCGTTTTCCATTGTCTGGTTTCTGGTTTTGTTTTGGTTTCGTTTATTGGCATTTGGGGGTTTCCATCCTGCCTCTACTAATGCCACAATAACAGGGTCTGTAGGAGAGATAGGCGGAGTTATGGTTTTCACAGTTTCTTTTTTCTCGGGAGCTTTACCCTTCATCATCTCTTCCATCTATTTTGTTAACTTGGCGATTGTTTCTGTTGCTTTATTCAGCATCTCTTCCGTTTTTTGGACATCGGTTAAGTCTATTGCTTTTTCTTTGAATTCTTTCCAATCCGTAAATGTTTTTGAAATCTCACTTTGTGTTTGGAGATTTTTAGACGCAAAGAATTTCCTCATTTCTCCTGTTAGCCTTAGGAGTAAGAGGTCACAAATCTTTTTCTCGCTAATTGTTGCATCTAGTTGTTTATAGAGTTGGAAAAATTTTGGTACATTTGTACTAAAATATGTATCGTCAAATTTCAATGATTTGATACATTTTTTTACCGTATCTTTATCTTTTTTAAAGATATGTGTTAAGATTCGTTTTACTTCTAACCATGAGGTTTCTGGTGTTATCTCAGATTCTGCTGCAAACAGTTTGAGAGCTGTACTACGAAGGGCTATATTTAGGTTTTGTATCATTTCATACTCAGTTGCTTCAAAGGTTTTTGCCTGAGTTTCGTATTCAAAAAGGAATTCAAGGATGTCCTCGTCTGGGCCATTTGAAAAATGGCTTGGAGTCCATCTTTCTAATCTTTTCCAAAAATTGTTCATCGCTAGGTTGTGTTGTGTGTAGGCTTCGTTTGCAGCTGCAAATCTTGCTTGTTGTTGTTGTTGTAATAGCAAGCGTGCATTATTTTCAGTGATGTCTTCCGGGGTCATGTTTTTATTTTCCGATTTTAGAAATGGGTTATTTTTATTTTCAACGTTTACTTTGTTGACGTACGTGGGTTCTTTTTGATTAAGAATTTATACACGTATTTCTGGGGGTAATAAATTAATGGGGTCGAAAAAGTTTTCAGTAGTTGAATTTTGATTTTTATTTATTTGTTTTTCTAAATTTTCTGGGCTTTTTACGTGAATTTGAATTGAATGTTGGATTTCGGTCTGTGAGGACTTTCCCTGTCCTTGAGGGACTAATGGCGATAAATCAGCACTAGACTGTGAGGGTTTGTCGACAAAAGTTTGATTCAGAATTGATTCCTCTCCGAGGAAGATTTCGTCTTTGTCATTTGGGAGAGAGAAATCGGTTGTAACTGAAATCGATTTTTTAGGTGAAATGTGGTGTAATACTTTAGACAGGAGTTTTTCGAAACTGGAGCTCAGACTTCGTCTCGCTAATCTTCTTTCTGTTTCTTCCTTTCTTCTCTTCTCTATTTCTAACTTTTTTCCTTTACTTTCTAGATCTTCTTCTTCTGTATCGGAGAAGATTTCCTCTGCTTCGTTAGGGTCTTTATTTTTTATACTTCTTGTTACTCTACGATAACTTTTGCTTTCTTCAATTAATCTATCAAAATTACTTGTTCTTTCCAATTTCTCGGTGTTGGGGTTTGAGTATAAAATATTTAAGAACCAGTGTTTAGAATGTCTACCTTTATATAGTTTTTTCTGTAATTTGATTCGTGTTCTCTCTTCTATTCTCTTTACTTTTGCCGCTTTTAGCACACGATAGAGAAAAGAAGTGGATACTCGACTTCCCCAATGATTACCAAGGAGTGGGTAATTTTCCTCTTCAGACAAGTTTTCATACAAATTTTTAGGGTGATTTTCGAGTTCTAAAATGTTGTCTTCGGCTTTCGAGTCTAATATATCTGGGAGCAATGCACTCGTACTTTCACTTTTTTCAGACATTTGCGAGGGTTGGGATATTTTACATTTTACAATATTATTTACGATATCAATAACAGTTTCAAATTTTCCTGAAGTAACGGAAGATAAATTTATAATTTGCTTACAGATGGATGGCAAATAGCGTATTGTAGTCTTCTGTAGTGTATTGTTAGTTTTGTTCGGATGGACGTCGTTGGTAAGTGACTTCTCGTTCTCTGCATTGTGGTTTTGGATACCGGTTGGGCTGATTTTATTTCTTTTGAATTTCAGAACCAGATCTGGATCTTCGATCTATTTTTCAGTTTATTTTTAGATCTGTTTTTTGTTATTAATTTATTTTTAAATGTTTTATTTTTATTTGTCTTAATTAAATGTTTGCAGTCCTCTGCAATAAAGATTTGATTTCGTACACGTTTGTTTAATTTTGTTTTTAATATTTGAATTATTTTAGCCACAATTTATTTGATATTTTACGTGAAAATATTTGCTCCAGCAAAATTAAATTAAATATTTGCGAGTGGTTTAAAGTATTTTTCACACGAGTGAAAATGTTTTTACTTTACGAAAAAATGAAAATTTTTTATTTGAACAGAATTATTATTTTTAAATATTACTTCCAAAGGTTTTTTTGTTCGGGCGCCAATTTGTTGCGAGAGTAATTCAATACTTTTAAATTACTTCAACAAATAAGATAAAATACAAATATTCATCTTTTATTAAATTTGAACTTCAAGTTATTACAAAACACATTTAAACCTTAACTTAATACTGATACTTAATAATAGTGAGACCTGATGTCCATAACATCGAGTATGGACCTTAACGTTTCTGTTTGACTGCTAGTTCAGGAATGACCATGTCTTCGTAATGAAGATATGACATCACTTTCGTTTTCCCTGTTTCACTCAAAAGATGGCCGATCAAAAAGGTGGCGTGACATGGAACATCTGCCAAATATGATGACACTTTATTGTCAGCATATCTGGTGGTGTTCATCTGTGGGAAGCTAGGTAAAATATAGACAGCTATTATTCCAAGAATTAGGAATAATAGTTGTCTATAATTTGTTCGACACGTTTTTGTAGACCAACTGAATCGTCTGCAAAAACAGGACGGAACATAAAGTGTTATTTGTATTGATTATTTTTAAATTAAAAAGAATACATGCATAATTAAGCCTAAAATATTACTTCGTGGAATGTTGAATCATTTTTTTTAAAATATGCAAAAAAATTGCCTAGATACACGATAAATAAAGATCAAATTACGTGGGCGTAGGCAGAATATTTATTAGGAGGGTTCATATAAATATTGACCAGAAATTCCCTCAAAAATAATATGGTTTTTAAATCCTTTCTTTCGCCTGCAAGTAATTTTTCCTTTAAAAACTTTTTTTTTTTAATTTACGGGGGCTTAGACCCCTATGTCCCCTGCCCCCTTGGCTACGTCCACGTCAAATTATTTGTCGGAAAAATATGATTTGAAATAATTTTTGATTCTGGAACTTTAACTCTAAAAAGCTGATGTGCTAGTGAAGACGTTATAGACAGGTCTTACTCTTGTTGTAGGTACATCTAAAGGCACATTTGATGCTGCGAAACGTTAGTTGAATAGCATAGTCGTACATCGATAAGATCAAAGGTAATCTTTTGAAAGATACCTCAAGAAATTATCACACTGAAAGATGTCTAGGTATTGTGTTTGGATTGAGAGCTTCAGATTATGATTATTACAATTAGATAGTTGTGGAACTTGTGCACAAAAGTTAACGTCTATTCATTAAATTGGCAAAAATTTTTCACCGTATGAATGAATTAAGATGTATCTCCTATATGCAACCCCAAGAATCTTACCTCATCCCTCGCCACACTGATCAACGTAGAAAATATTCCCCTAAATACGTGTTTCACGTATATCTTCATCAGTATTAATTTTATGGCAAAAATAGCTCTCTGAAAACTCGTTTAAAACTCTATTTTTAAAAGAAAAAAATTATAATCAATTTTCGGGTATAACACATCAGATACTGAAAAAATGCTAATAATTAGTTGTTAAAATCTCCGCCTTTTTATCACGCTTTTGACATCCAAAGCAACAGTATGTTATAGAAATAATCAATATTTTTTTTTTAGAAAATTGAAAGCGAAATATTTTTACAGCACTGTTTTGTAACAAATTTGAGATTTGTAGACAACTTTTTTTTGGGGGGGAGGTGGGTAGATTTTACGCATTTGTCCCGACGGCAAGGCAGTTGAAACTTATGTTATTTTAAAGATTCATTTCCGGCCATTTATAATGTAGTACCCAAAATTGAAAAAGTGTAGACAATGTTGTTTTCAGCTGAGGTAAAATGAATATTTTAAGAACGCTTTCTAAAAAATACAATGAAACATACCGAAATAGGTAGCTTCCTTAGTTTTCGTATTTTAAGGCTTCAGAGAGAAATTTCGGGCCTAAGGAGAATAAACTGACAGGCCTTCTTAGCGCCAGCAGTAGGATTTACCTCTGGGAGAGGGTTATGAACTGGGAAGACAATTTCGCAAGCGAAGCGAGTAAAAAATTTTTTTAAATGTTATTCATGTCTAGAATAACCTTTCGGGCTCTCCGAAGAAATCCGAACCTGATACTTTTGCCATCTTTTTCCTAAGTTTTATTCTGACTAATTTTACGAAAGTTGGTAATTATTGAATATGAGAGACCGAAATGAAATAATATATTATATTACAAGTGCGTAAAGTGGTCTATTTTTTTTACAGAGTGTGAAGAGTTTACAAACGAGGCGAAAAATAGCCTACTTTACTGACTTGTAACACTCTATATTTTTTGTAAAAAGTGTAGGGAATGCTGGTTTTGAGATATTAGAGAAAAAAAACTGATCCTCTGTAGTGAGAAATGGGTGAAAAATATTTCATTGATAACATATAAAAGTAAACTGTCACTTTAGCAACCAACACTCGTAGGCCGTGGCAAAGGTGGTAGGGTGATAGACTACCATGCAGGCGACGTAAAGTCAAATCCTAAACGAGTTGAAAAATGTTGTAAAATAAAAATTCAACCTAGAAAAAATATTAAAAATAAATAAGAAGTCAAAATTGGAGTATTCTTTTATGAAAAGGAGGTGTAAGAAAACTTGAAGAACTAATGAGTCGCAATAAAAAGTAGAGGAACCATCAAGGAGGTAAATAAAATAAAGGAACAAAAAATATGAAATGAGAATGAGGTGAGAAAATGAAAAGTTCTAAAATTGGCTACTTCAGACAGCCTCAAAAACAATAATTTATTCATGCACACGGGACAAAAATTAATTTTTGGAATCCTTTATGTCAATTTTTTCTGTTAGATTTTGTATTATTTTTGTGACCACTCAATTATATACCTATTTACTCAATAGTATAATAATGTATAAATTAGGATTTTTTCAGCGCTTAGGCTTTCGTTGCTCTCATTCTGCAAAAGAAAAACAATAGCTCCACCATAAAGTCTTCTGAAGGTTTTGACTTACTTGAAATTTGTGATTTAATTAAAATCTTTCGAATGAATTTCAATCAGCAAATGTTTAAAACGTTCATGTCCATCTTGAAAGGTTCTTTTGGTGCATGTGTTAACATTTTCGACATCGATATAATGCTTTTCACACCTTCTGCTCGTGTTAAGATAACATCAGGAAACATAATTGCGAATTTAGCTATTTCAATACACCAAGGTAATCTCTCTGTTTATGAATCCGATACTGTATACGTATGTAGGCTATGTAAACAAAACAAATGTTTCCTACTCATTGTAGCATGATTCGGTGTTCTTTCTTAGTGCATTTTTGTTTTTGCTTCTTCCTATGATATGGCAAAATTTTTATAAAGTTGTTAATTTTTTTGGTTCATATTTATACATTAGATGGCGAAAATTTCGACGTTAAAAAACTAATGTGCGATCGTGCAAAAAAGATTTTTTTTTTCTTGTTGCAAATCTACAGGTGAAAAAAAAAAGTGAACGATTATTTTATCGACGTTTCCACTCAAAAATAAAGTAATAATCTTCGTGAATTATCTTTATCCAAACAATGTAGATGTAGAAAATAAATTTCAAAAAATTAAAAAAATGTACTCTCTGTACGAGGCCTGACGAGAGAGGGAAATGGGGATTCCTCCAGGGCTTGGGATTTTTAGGAGTCCGGAATTCTCAAAAAAAAGAAAGAAAAATAAATAGATTTTTATAGAAAATCTACTGGAAAACCCATGAAAAAATTTTAGTTTCCCAGAATAGTAAAACCTCTCTAACGACCACACCCGAATCCAGATGCAATTTTCAATTTTTTTAAAGGGCCCATAACAATTTTCTTCCCATGCCCGTATTTCCTTTCTACTGCCATGCTTTGTTCAATAATAAAATTAACTGCTAAGCTTAATTTGAAAAAAAAACCGTGAGTGTGTAAAAATCATTCCTTTTGGTGGTAAATAAGAGAGAAAAAAAAAGGGAGTTAATCGGATCTCTATATGCACAAGATGTGGTTGAGTAAGATAATTATACGATTCAGGGGAGGGGAAAAAATCGTATGCAAACGTGGATTATGGGGTGTAAATATGCACATTTTTTTTTTTTACCATTCGTATTTATTGTCATGTCACCAATGAAGTCTCTCACTATCAAAAAAAAAAAAAAAAAAAGACAGCTGTCGGTCATGGCTTAACGTTGAAATGTACAGATATAGAATATTGAGAAGCGTTATTTTGCCACCGGAAGGTATTGACCTTAACACCGTCAGTGTTTTGTTTCTCTCATGTATTCCCTTCACCACCATTACTGGGTGTTAGTTTCATAATCTCCATATGTGTTTTTTTTTATTCCATTCTTCTTTTTTTCTCCGCTGTCGCTGTCAATATGCACAACAATGACACGTAAATTGATTCCAAACTTAAAATTCAATAAGTTGCATCCAGCTTTTTAATATGAAAATTGAAATTGAAACTGAAACTGAAATGAATCATTGGACCACGGATTTGGTTGTGGTGTCAAAGGTTGTTCGTATTAAAATTGCATAGTTTGGAGGTGTTACGATTAACATCGACGACAATATGCAGGTGTTAGGAGATTTTTAACCGCATTTACAATAAAGAATATAATAAATGGTTTGCGAGATAAAAAATATGATTAATCTATCATTTTTAAATTATATGTTTGGAGTAGTAATTAAATTATTTGATCGAATGAAAATAACATTTTTATACGCGACAAAGCAGGTGAGTGCTGTCTACTTTATGACAGAAATTTTAGCAAATGGTAAGGTACCTATTGAAACAGGGTGATACTTTCCCAGAACCAAATTTTTACATTAGCTTGCTAATTTTCTGTAATTCGAAGGCTGCAATTATAACTAATTTATAATATTATAGTGGGGTTCTGTTGTATTTTTTTAGCTATTCGTTATGCTTGTCGGATACAAGTGTTGAAGCATTACAACGGATTCAAAAATATACATTCTGTAACTTATGGAGACAATCAAGATGTTATAACTTGAGAACTGCAGAATAGACTCAGCTTTCATAAATATTTCATCTGACCTAAAGTACGTATGTGTAGGTTAACACAACTGAGCTATAAGATGTCGGCTATATCAAAAATGAATCATAAAAGAACCTTTATTTGGTTTTACTGCAATCAGAAACCAATTTTCGGTGTGAATATATATAAGGGGAATAAGGGGACAGACATAGGCATATTTTCATCAAATTTCTTGGGGGGTCAATGAAGAAATTTTTTTTGACCTACTTACAATGTTTTGGTTTGATTGAATTTAGGGAAGGCGAAAAAGTTTTTTGGCACAATTTACTAGTAATTTAATTCAAAGAATATTATTTAATAACAGCTTAATTTGACAAAAAAATGATAAACAGAAAATGAACGGGTAACAAAAAAAATTATCGCTTACCGTTGATAAGAAACTTATAATTATTATTTCAATTTTTTATGAAGCATGCTGCACGGGGATTGCCCTAGAGAATGAAAAAAGAAGACCTGAGAATTTTTTTAATTTTCTGAGCGGGTGCAAGACAAATTCACAGGGGTGTGTTGCACCCCTTTTATTCTTATAAAATCCGGCTATGGGGGCAGAAGGGACCAAATACCTCATTTGCTCCATTCGCTGTAAAATTTTTAAAATAAGGGAATATTACAAAGGGTGTCTGATAAGTAATGCACGCTTGATGTCATAATTTACGAATTGAAAGTGATATTCAAATTCAAATAAAATGAATAATCTCATTAAAAATGAATTTTATTTGAAGTACACTTTTATAAGACGTGTAAAACTTTATCGATATATCATGGAGTGGCATTTCTCCTGATTTACCATCATGTTCACCCTTGCCAATATAGCTGCTCTTTTCAATAAGCGAATATGCTTCTTTAAATACGGTATATATCTACATAAACGTAATAAACGTACAACCCATTTTTTTAAGACAAAATAGGACGAAAATTATTTAGTCAAAATTAAATAAAAATTATTAAGACAAAATTCAAGGCGCATGCGCCACTACCCACATGGCTACACACATACATGAAAAAAATATAAGTTAGGTTAAAAACGAGTTTTTAAAAAATACGCTTTTATAATTTGAAGAAGAAAATAATAGCGAAAGAGAAAATAAAATTTCTCACATTTTTTCCCTGGACAGAAACAAACAAAAATTGAAAAAAACAACTGATAAAAACGAATATAAGTGTATGTGTGCGTGTGTCGCAACACATGAAAGCAGCGCTGAAGTTGGTCATCCGGTGTACTTCAACAAATTGAGTGAGTAGAATAAAAGGGTATAAAAAGAAAAAAAATTTTTGTTCCTTCCCCCAGATAACGAATTTTGCAGTGTTACCAAATTCTGCCAGAAAAAATCCAGAATAAGCACAAACGCTTCAGGGCTTGTATCACATATACAGACACACATAGTGTGATAAAAAGTACCTTCACTCACTGAGAAGTTTAACTATATTGGCAAGGGTGAAGTAGGAAAAAATTTTTTTCGTGGTATATTTATAATCAAAGGTTAAACCTAGTGCACAGTACACACTATACTCCATTCAAAATAAGAAAGACATGGAAAAGGTAGAAGTTCACCTAATTCAACAAAGGCTACATCCAAAACTGTTCTGTTTACACAAATATTTTTAGCTTTATGTAGATGTGAAATGTGATTGTCTCTATGACCTCATTTCTTTTTTCTTTTTTCTATTTTCTTTTTTCTTTTTTCTTTTTTCTTTTTTCTTTTTTCTTTTTTTCCTCAGAATAGAGTACAATGTACTCTCACATAAATGTACATAATATATGCCGGTGATTACGATCGTAGCGCTTTGGTGGTCACAAAAAATATTTTGTGAAATTGAAATTGTGAGCATGTGAGTATTATACTCTGTTCCAAAAAAGATATGCAAGGATTCTTCAAGGTGCAAAAAGCCAGTCACAAATATAAATATTATCGAAGTTAAATTAAATGTTGCACGGAAAAATGAAAAAAAATTGTAAACTGAAATGTTTCTAATCAACAGATCACAGAGAAGAATTGATTAGAAACGGCATCGTCACAGAAACAGGTGTAGGAGTTTATTAGCAGTTTTTTTTTTTAATTATTTGATTTATTTATTATTTTTTCTTTAAAGGTTGATGAAGCAATAAAAGATGCAGGCAGATGGTGCATGCAGATGGTACCTTAATGAATAAAAATACCAGCTAAATGTGAATAAAAAGTCATACGATGTACATTTCGGGTATTAATTTTTAATGTGTTTCCGTAATAATAAAAATATTATGTTGGAATAAAAAATGTAAAAAAGTTGAAAAAATACATAATTAATCTATGATGTGAACAAAGACGAGAAAACACATCAATATATAAATCTTAAAAAGGTATTACAAGTTTTTTATGTTCCTCTTTGCATTTGTGAATTTGGAGGCGGTTGTACCGGCATCTATAAATACGAAACAGATTTTAGATCTTCCTTTTTCTTCTGACCGTTTCGTTTTTTCTCGAACGACATTTTAGTTCAGGTGATTGCGAAGTGATGAAAAAAATGTTACATCATTAATCGACAAGAATATTTTAATTATTGTAACGAGTTTAAGTAGGTCTGAACACATGGAACTTGTTGTGGTCGAAATTAGAAAAATTTTAATTTTAAGGCTGATAGAAATTAATGCAAATCCACAGTTTCAATGGTATTTTAACAAATTCGACCAACATTTACGAAAAATTGTAATGCCTACTTTGCACATTTTACTTAACACGATTAACATTGCTAGCGATTTATCCATAGGCGCAAATAGGGTTCAGAATCTGGGGGGCTTAAGCACTCCTTAATGACAAACACATACTAAAAAAAAATATATAGTAGAAGAACCAAAAAATCTCCTATTTCTTCAAAAAAAAATGCGTTGCAGTTGCTAAACATACAGCTTACATTAAGTGAGAAAAGAGATCACTTGTTCAATTCCACAAATGGGAGGGGGCAAGTAGAAAAATTGACTTTTTGAAGTCATTGAATTTATTTTAGGCTGACTACGTATTTTCTATATCAACCCTGAAAAACTGACCTTTTACAACGTTAAGAACAACTGCGAAACCTTTAAATTAAAAATAAAATTGCTCCAAGGCAACCAAAATTTGTAGCATGTCAGAATAGACCATAATAAACACCGGTTTCAAATTTCGTTACTATTGATCAAAAATTACTTATTTTATTAATCTTCCAAAATCAGAGAAAAAATGGTTGTACCATACCGTCGAGCCAATTCGCATAAAATTCAATTAGTTTCGTCACTGTCTTAGTACTAATGTTTGGTCCAAATTTCGTATCATCGAACATAATCTGTACCGTTTTAACATGAACTGTACATATATATATAATACGTACATATGTGCATAAATATAATGAATTTTAGCTTTCGGTGCCATAAGCGTGGTTGGGTTATGATATGAAAAAATACTCAGTCCCAGTCGGTCTTTTCATAAAATCAATTTTAAAAAGATTTTCAAAAAAAACACATTGCCTGTTGTTTGTATGCTATTACTACATTTTTTTTTGTCAAAAATCTATGGAGGGTTGGGCTCATGTTCTTTAAGTAGGCTATTTATTATATTGGTTCTGTTTTTTTGCAATTCTGATCGTATGTATCAACAAATATGGAACTTATTCGAGTGCATATGAATATGAAAATTTTTGTTCATTGTATACCAATTTGTAAAATTTAACAGGAATTAAATGGCGAAATTGTTATTCATTACAGTGTTATTTTTAGTGGATGAAAACTTCATTAATACACCGCCTCTTCTGAATTATATTTTCAAAAAGACACGTGTAATTATAATTTACCTACACTTTTAGTAAAATCATCGATGTTATCTTGAAGTGCAAATTATCCTATAATAAGTCAAAGAAAATCGTGTTTTTTATTAGGATTTTCCTTCTTCACTGTGGTAACTCATTTATTTATGTACAGTACAATATCTGTTGTACGCAGGTTAGACATTTTCCATTATTTTTACGAGACCCAGAGGATACAAAAATTAAAAACTTCTGTGTGAAAAAAATAACGTTACTTCATTGAATGTGTTCTTTCACTTTTAAACAGAAGGTAGACTACCTACGTTAAAAATTTATATTTCGGACCTCAAATTTTTTTCTTTTCTAATTTTAATAAAACTTAACAATTTGGCTTTTTTTTCGTTGTACACTCTTCGTAAAAAAATACAGGGCGTAATAAGTGTATAGAAAAGCAGTAGCCAATTGGGTGCGGTTTTCAACACTTGCCTTTGGCTCTTGAAAATTTCATTCTGGCGCGAACCCTTTACTTTCCGTCCCTGCTACACAATATATACTGTTTTGTAATACCGACCTGAAAAGTAGACGTTTTTATACATTTACACGAGTGTAAAGAGGCAAATTTCTACGCTAGGCAAAGAGTAAGAATTCACATATTCGCCCTTACAATTTCATTCGCTTTTTGCGATGTAAAAACCAAGCAAAACGCTGTGCAAAAATCGGATGAAATCAAAAGTGCGCGTGCGGGTGACCAAGACAGAGGTGCTAACAAATCTGCCAGCGGGCATGCAAAAATTCTTTCTTTTTGCTCTGTTTCAAAATTCGCCCCTTTTTGCACCGGTTAATTATCATTTTGGTCTAAAGTAGACCTGATCGCTTGTGGCCGTTGGACCAATATAGATTTCTAAGCTGTAGGTCTATTAGTTTCCGTTTCTGTTTCACGTGATACTTTCATCGGTGTAATGGACAGTCGCAGAGCATCAGAGGGGGAGGAGGAATGGGTGTCAGAGGTACCGGGTCCGGACTTTGAAGCAGAGGATCCGGAAGAGCCCAAAATTTGAAATAAATAGCAAATTTTAAGTAAATGTTTAAGGAGGGTGTCAGGGCCGATTCATTGGGGGTTTTTGGGTGTCAAATCCCCCAAGGCTAAAAAAAACATTAAATTTTATCGATTTATAACCATCTCCTAAACGTAAATCTTCCAGTTAGTACTAAGAGGGACCACAGTTTATTTTCTATGGGCCCGAAATTTCTCTCTGAGACGCTGGACAGTCATCAAACCGGCTCCAATCCGAAAGGGCCTCGGTTAACCCTAAAACATTGCCAATGAGTAATGAAACATTTTAATTTATTTTGAATTGGATGGAGCTAATCATCTTGTTTCATTACCATATCTGTTAAGACAGTTTCAGAATTGACATAATTCTGATGAAATTGAACTTTATATTCTGCAATTTTAATGAAATTCGGTAAAATCTGATAATTTGATTGAAAAGGTTCGAATTCTGTAAATTCTAAGAGGACTAAACAGATTATTTTTGGATGCAACGCTGAAATACATTAAAACGCAATTTTCGCATTCGCGTGATTTAAGGGTACAGGAATAAAAAAATAATTACCGCTTCAATATGTGGGTTATGTTTCACATAACTAAGCACCTGGAAGAATAGTTCCTCAACTACCGAGTAACGTAATTTTGGCACGGATGCATTTGCATCCATGTATGGTGTTCTGGAGGATGTTTGGAAAAAAGAAACGATAAAATGGCAGTAAAACAATGGAGTCCTCCAAAACTTTTTTGAGGGGCATCGAATTTTTAGTTACGCTACTGGTTACTTTTAGTTTAGATAAGAAGAGGAGGTCAAAATACCATATGAAGGTACTTAATGGCGAAAAATATTGAACATCGTTCCCATTTTGAAACCATTTCTCAGAAAAATTTCACGAAAAGTTTTCAAAAGTTTTAGCTGAATAATAGAGAATATGTAAATTCACAAAAAATCTATGACTGTTTCTACTTATAGCCAGAAAAAGTGTTCTACTCTTTATTGCTTACGTCTCTGACTAAACATAACTAATGGACTGAGCATAGTAATAAGATAAGCATAATTGGAGGAATAAGGTCATTCCGAATTTACTTTTTATCGACGATTTTTGATTCTTACATCCTTGAAAGATCTTTAATAAGTAAGAAATAAAAATATTTTAACGAAAATGAAATATTTTCAGAATTCAATTTTAGTAATAAATCACCTTCTGTCAATTATACTTATTATGTTGCCTTTACTTGCATTGTACCGTCACTCCTATTATTAAGCTCAGTATCTATACTAATATATAAAGAAGAAAATTTGGAAAGGTGTATGTTAAGGGTAGTCTTAGATTTTGTACATGTATTCTTCATGAACCTAGGAAAGTTCTAGTCTTGGTTTTATTATTTTATCACTTTGGAAAAACTTATTTATGAAGGAAAATCGATGAAGGATGGATTAATAGCGCTACGTGCATGTAATGTGAACCTAGGAAAAACATAATGCAAACTTATTAGTGCTTCATTTAGTGGCCTTTTCCAGATTTTCAAATTTATGTCATCTATCATGTATTTTGAGGCGCTGAATTCGAATTTGATGTTCATTTTATCATTAGACCCATTATTCGATCCTCATTGGGCCCAAAAAGGGGAGAATTTTATATTTTCAAATTTGTTGTGTAATATGTCAGTGAACACTTTGCTCAGGGTGAGGGTGAAAGGTTTTAAGCATCTGTTAAGCAAAGCTGACACCACGGGCAGCTAGTAGTTGTATAATATAGTCAAAGGCTTACGTTGATAACAGTGTTTTAGACATTATCTATTTCTTTCCAGCAAAAAACCTGAACAGTCATCGCTGACGAGCAAAATTAGCATATAAAAGGTTTTTTTTCACTTTTTATCTACTCGCAAAATCCTACCACTAAATCGTTATACATGAAGAACGCATCTATTTTCTTTTTCCTTTTTTACGTCATCATTTCCCTTTCAAATCAATAGAAAAATCGAGGAGACAAAAAAAAGAAAACGTCAACCAGAGCATCAAATTTGACTCGGTCATCAATGATGTCACGTTTAGGATATTCGTTACTGACGGAAATGTATAAAAAAAGAGATTGGAGGGAGAGAGAGAAAGAGTAAATGCACGAATGTAAAACAAAAAAGAAAAGAAAGAAG